>SKCR01020338.1:0-53156 GCA_019454045.1 Zanthoxylum bungeanum | reverse complement strand
GCAATTTCCTTATTACATAGTTAATTTGCTACAACAACACAATGATCTGTGCAAATAGTGACGCTATGGGTCATATTATCCAACAATATCATCATCACAGTTCACATTCGGTGGTTCGGAACAAAGCCCAGAGGTCGAGGCGCCTCGCCACCATATCCACTACATCATCAAATCAGTTCGAAGCAGCAGGCGGACCATGTGGCAGCTGGCGAGCCAGGTAATGAAAATGCATTGCACGTACTTTGATAGGATTGTCATTGTCACACACTGCACAAGTCCCTTCAAAGTGGGGGTGACTGTAGGCACTGCATTTTTGCATATAAGCCCGATGATGAGTCTCGTATGGAGACACTACCTCTTTAGTTGTGAAAGTCGCGGGAAACGGACGTTGGAAGGGTAAAGTTGGAAATTAGCATTTTGTCAGATTTAACTCGGTTGTTTCGCTTCGGGTTCGCTTGTTGGACCTCTGTTTTTAAACACACCAAGCCCAATCCAAAATAATTAAAACATTTAAAATGCATGTCACAAATTAAATTAAAACCAATTAAATTAAACTTAAATTAAATTAAATTAAATCACATTCCTAACTAAATAAATCACATTTCTAAATTAATTAAATCACCTACCAATTTAAATAAATCATATCCTTAATTAAAAAGAACAAATCAAATCAATTCCCCTAATCAAATGATTTCCTTATCACATACTAAATTAAAAGATATCCCCCTTAAACACACAAATCCTATTCCTTCTCCAACAAGGTAAACCCCCTCCATTGGCCTATAAAAATAACCTTTAACCCAACCTTTCAAACCCTGGCTGACTCTCACAAAAAAACACAAAGAAATAAACCCTACCAATTTAAATAAATCATATCCTTAATTAAAAAGAACAAATCAAATCAATTCATCTAATCAAAGGATTTCCTTATCACATACTAAATTAAAAGATATCCCCCTTAAACACACAAATCCTATTCCTTCTCCAACAAGGTAAACCCCCTCCATTGGCCTATAAAAAGAACCTTTAACCCAACTTTCAAACCCTGGCTGACTCTCAGAAAAAAAACACAAAGAAATAAACCCTCATATTGTTGCATCATCCAAGCCCTTATCAACACCGCACTAACTCTCACTCAACAAATCACGTCCACGCCTAACTCTCTGCACAGCCTCCACGCCTCCAAATTCACTCACGCACCTGCCCAACTCGACAAATCACGCCCCCACTCCTTCAACCACAAGCCACGCACCATCAGCGCCATATATCATTTCCTCTTCACGTGAGCCATAGTCACGTTTAACCCTCATCAATTGACTGCCTATAAAACAGCCCTCTCGCCAAATACACAGACATCACCCTTCAGCACTCACAGCCCCCATCCACATTCACAGTCCTTAGCCTTCACGCCTAGCCCCCTAACCAATCAAGCAACAACGCCACCTCACAAAAAAGGCCAAGCTCATTGACACGCACCAAGCCACAAATTACTCTCATAACCAACAACAATAAAAGACACACACAGCCCTATTGATCACCGAAAACACCCCCCACAACGGCACCTTTTCCTACAACCAAAACAGTAGCTAATACCCTTAAAATAGCCCAGAAGTCACTCCAAAACTGCACTAAAACACTAAACAAAACCCCCCCTGAAAAATCACCAAAAACAGCAGCCCTATAGCCCTCCAAAAACCACCAAAACAGTCCCTAAAACAACCAAAATAGCAGCCCGAACAGCAAAACAGCAGCGAAACAGAGTAAAAATAGCAGCCCGAACAGCAAAACAGCGAGGAAAAATGTTGGGTTGGTGAACCAAAACAGTTGCGGATCATTCACCCTTCCACGGACGTGTAACGCCCTTTCTTGAGACGACAAAAGAGGTTAGACCTGAGGGGACCCTTTTATTTATTACCTTTTGTTTATTCTATTTATTTTAAATAATATTATCGCATGAGAGTCGTTTGAAGCATGATGTGATTATTGGATGAGTGGAATATGTGTTCCCTTTTGTGGTATATAGGATGGAAACCCGGACGTAAATTCCGTAGCCAAATCCGAATGGACGGTAGTGCGGTTTGTACTCGGGATACAACACCACGTACCACTTAAGAGACACGTATTTTGTCTCATCCAAACTTGTGTTTGAGCATGTTGTAGTTCGTAGGTTATTTATTTGTTATTAAAGTATGATTAGGTTGTTAGCTTGTTATTTATCTTAAGCATGATTTAGTCGATAGAAAGTTATTTCTTTATGCATGATTAGGTTGTTTTCATATTAGGGATTTAATTTATATTTATGCTTAGATTCTTATTTATTTTCCGCATTAGATAATTGAGCATGCTTGTGTGATGATTGTATGTTATTGCGTGTTTGCCGATATGACAACTTACTTTGAAGTTACGAACTTAGATATAGGTTCTCATTGTTATTATTATGCATGCGGACTTAGTCGTAGATTACCCTTGAGCATGAATGTTGAATAGATTCAGTTAGTTTATTGCACAAATAATATCATCACAAGTGACATAAGTAAAGGACCATTCCGAACCCAACAGTTTGAGGTCTTCCCTTGCGAGGGGTGAGTGCGGCCTTAAATCTTTGTCCTGGTTCACACCGGGTGGCGACTCCATGTTATTTCGTACTCCCAACTAGGCCGCGAGCCTAGAACAGCGTCGTCAAGTTCTGTGTCCTACAAGGGGTATAACAGATATTATGACCTGACTCTAATTACGAGATACTCGTGAAGGGTCATTTCGTATGTAATGACTATATCGGTGGACCCGACTTGGTTCAGCTTAATATATCATCTGCGGCAACGAGAGTGCAACTTCGGGTTTTTAGTGGAATAAACCCGGAGTTAATAATTCAGAATATTTAATTAAGAGCTTAATTAATATTTTGAGATTATTGGAGCTCGGACCATAGGTCCTTTTGGTCCCCGTGCTAGCTCGATTCACTGTAGCAGATTTAGTATAATTGGATAGTCCAATTATATACTTACAAAAGAATAAATATTATTAATATGATTAATAATATTAATTATGTCACACTTAAAACTATATATAAATGTTATAATATATGATTTTAATAATTATATGATAATTATTAAATATATAATTATTAGATTATATTAGATATATTTAAAAGGCCATTAATTGAATTTCAAACTTGGGTTTTGGAAATCCTTAATTAAATTTGGAAGTTACACCTTATGAAAGGTAATAACTACTTGATTTTGTAACATATCTTTTAATTATGGAATTAAAGACTTGATGTTACAAAATGTTTTAAATTCCTTGCTTGGCCGATTCTTATACAAAAATAAGGGGAAGAGTTTTTGGAAATCACAAGTCTTAAATTGAATTTAACAACTCTTTAAATGGGATATTTAATTTGTCATTAAGATGATAATTATGTAAATATATTTGATGTTACAAATTTCCTATTGATACAAGGTGATTGCCGAAAATTGAGAAAATGGGAGGCTAAAGATTTGTTTGTTTTTGGAAACAAATAACCCTAAGTATAAAAAGGAAATTTTTATTTCTCTTTTGTAAATCTCTTCCATTCTTGCAACCCTAGGCATCTTCTTCTTCTTCTCTATTCTCTCAAAAGTTGAGAAACTCCATTGAAGAACAAGAAGAATAAAAACAAATTATTAAGTGTGTTTGATATCTCTAAATCGTTTTAGGGATTCGTTTTGTGAGTGTAGCCCACACTACTTTCCGTTGGTTACGACTCATAGCACGGAAGACTTTGTGGTGACGAACAAATCATCTTCTTCCTCCTTTCTCTTAGGTCACGGCAGTGAGGCTTTATATCACCTCATTGCCACACTTTATTTGCTTGATTCAGGGCTTGTTTTGTTTTGTTTTAATTCGAATTCTTTTGGGAAACACTTTGGGGATATTTTGGGGGTGAGTTGAGACTGTTTTTGAGTGGAAAAATCACATCTAAATCACCCTTGTAGTTCACGTAAATTAGGGGCAAATTTGTGTGCAGTTCCATTGTGTAACGGGTCCAAAACAGTCCATTATTTCACTGCAGTTCGGGGGCTGTTCGGGGACTGTTTCGGGGGTATTCCGAGGCTGAAATCTTGTCCGAAACAGAAGAAATATTTCAGTATACTCACTGGTTGCATTCGGCTAAAGGAAAGGGAAAGCAGAAAAAAATTTCAAGTTCGATCCGTGTGTCTAATCGCTTCCGCTGTGCGAATAAAGCGTTTCCTACAGGAACTACCCTCAGGGCATGTACTAAATCTATCAGACTGTTATTATGTACCTAGTTTGACTAGGAATATTATTTCTGTATCTTTATTAGCCCAATGTGGGCATACTTTTGTATTCAGAAACACTGGGTGTTTTGTGTATAAAAATGAAATTGAGATATGTAGTGCTGATGTGAATAATGGTCTTTATATTTTGAATATGAATCAGTCTCAAACATATAATGTAACAAACAAAAGGCTTAAATTAAGTAACAAATATGAAACTTATATGTGGCATTATCGTCTAGGACATATTAACAATACTCGCATATCCACACTTTCGAAGAGTGGGTACTTGGACAGATTTGATCCAAATTCATATGACGTCTGCAAATCTTGTTTATTATGTAAAATACCTAAAACACCTTTTAGCGGTAAAGGTGCATGTGCCACCGAACTGTTAGCCCTCGTTCATAGTGACGTATGTGGGCCCATGTCTAGCCAGGCTAGAGGTGGATATGAGTACTTCGTAACCTTTACGGATGATACATCGCGTTATGGTTATGTGTATCTTATGAGACACAAGTCGGAAACTTTTGAGAAATTCAAAGAGTTTCGACACGAAGTAGAAAAAAGACCGGTAAAAGTATTAAAAAATTACGGTCGGAATTGTGGTAGAGAATACTTAAGCAATGTGTTTCTCGATTACTTGAAAGAATATGGTATTCTTTCACAGTGGACTCCTCCCGGAACACCTCAATTAAACGGTGTGTCTGAACGGAGAAACCGAACTTTGTTGGACATGGTAAGGTCGATGATGAGTCGCACAGAGCTACCAATTTCCTTCTGGGGATATGCATTGAACAGTGCAATACTTATTTTGAATTAGGTTCCGTCAAAGTCTTTTCAACAGACTCCATATGAAATATGGACAGGAAAGAAACTGGGTTTCTCATTCTTGAAGATTTGGGGTTGCTGGCATACGTTAAACGTTTGGATGGTACCAAACTAGAACCCAAATCGATAAGTGTCTATTTGTAGGTTATCCTAGGGAAACCAAAGGATATTATTTCTACAACCCACAAGAGAACAAAGTATTTATTACTCCACGTGCGGTTTTCCTTGAGAAGGAATTCCTAAATGCAGTGGTAAGTGAGAGGAAAGTAGAACTCGATGAAAATCAGAGTAATACTGTTCCTGGCACAGAACCTTAACGGAACATGAACTGTTCATCAGGGATGAGACTGTACCACAATCTTCGAATACACAAGAACCGTGTAGGTCGGAGAGAGTCAGAAAACAACCTGAGAAGTATGGGTTTCTGATCTCACCTAATGTGGATATTAATCTTATTGAGGAAGATGAACTGGCTACGTATGAGGAAGCGATACAAGGTATCGACTCCGTTTTATGGCAAGAAGCCATGAAGTCCGAAATGGATTCCATGTACACCAACCAAGTTTGGACACTAGTTGATTCACCAGAAGGCGTAAAGCCTATTGGTTTGAATAGGTCTTCAAGAAGAAGACCGACATGGATGGCAACAAATAAACGTACAAAGCTAGGCTTGTAGCAAAAGGGTATCGTCAACGACATGGTGTCGATTACGATGAAACTTTTTCACATGTTGCCATGATTAAATCCATTCGGATAATGCTTGCTATTGCTGCATATTTCGATTATGAATATAGCAGATGGACGTAAAAAAGCTTTCCTTAACGGAAACCATTTGGAGGATGATTATATGCAACAGCCAGACGGTTTTTTCGTACCAAAACATGCAAACAAGGTTTGCAAGTGAAATCGATCCATTTATGGATTGAAACAAGCATCGCGTTCTTGGAACCAATGTTTTGATGAGATCATAAAAGAATATGATTTCGTTCAAAATGAGGATGATCCTTGTGTATATAAGAAGGTTAGTGGGAGCGCACTGACATTTATTGTCTTTTTTTATTGATGATGTATTGCTTATTGGCAATGACACTCCCATGCTAGAATCGGTGAAAGCTGGGCTTTCATTAAAATTCTCCATGAACGATCTGGGAGAAGCAGCCTTTAATCTAGGAATAAGATCTAACGGGATAGATCTAGAAAGTTGCTTGGACTCTCCTAGAGCACGTACGTTGACAAAGTTTTGAAGAGATTCAACATGGATCAGTCCAAGAGGGGACTACTGCCAGTGTCACATGGCGTCACTCTATCTAAGGACATATGTGCTAAAACTCAAGATGAGAGAGACAACATGAGTCGAATCCCATTTGCTTCTGCAGTTGGATCGATCATGTATGCCATGATATGTACGCGACTTATGTCTCGTATGCTTCGAGCATGTGTAGTCGCTATCAGGCCGATCCAGGTGATGGTCACTAGGTTGCGGTTAAGAACATCCTTAAGTATCTTAGACGGAGTAGGGATGTGTTCTTAATCTATGGAGATAGAGAACTTGAGGTAACTGGGTTTACCGATGCAAGTTTCCAAACCGATAAAGACTACTGTAAGTCGTAATCCGGGTACATATTTTATTTGAACAATGGAGCAGTGAGCTGGAAATCTTCCAAGCAAGAGACTGTTGTTGATTCAACAACAGAAGAGAAATATATTGCTGTAGCGGAGGCATCAAAAGAGGCAGTTTGGATCCGTAAATTCCTAATTGGATTAGGAGTAGTTCCGTTAGCAGCTGAGCCCATTCCTTTGTTTGTGACAATAACGGGGCTATAGCACAGGCTAAGGAACCGCGGTCTCATCAACGATCCAAGCATGTACTTCGACCATACCATCTGATTCGTGAGATCATACATCGTGGTGATGTGAAGATCGAGAAGGTCGCATCAGATGACAACATTGCAGATCCGCTGACGAAGGCTATTCCTCAGCAAAAGTTTGAGCGACATGTACATAGTTCAGGTGTTAGATACTTAAGTGATTGGCTATAGGCCAAGTGGGAGATTGTTGGACAATTGTGACCCATAGCATCACTATTTGTAAAAGACATTGTGGTTTTTGTTCAAATTAACTATGTGATAAATGAAATTGCTATTTTATCATTTTGTAATTAGATTACTTAAATATATAAAAGATAAAAGTCCTTATGATTAGTTCCAGATTATAAGATATGAGACAGTATCAATCCACTAAAAGTTTAATCATTAAATATCCATAGTCGTAGTATTATCGAGACTAGACATCGATAATGCGGAATATGCTAGTATTACACTTGTGCGCGTTATGGAAGCGTAACGGTATAGTTCTCATATATTTAGGTATTTAATACTCGTGCAAGTGTAATAGGAGGTTCTGTTTACCGATGGTACGGAAATAGCTTCGCTCTGGATAGACCCCACGGAATCCCATTGGTAGTATGACAATGTGTCTATGGGAATCCGCATCAGGGTAGCTGTATTTGGTCTTAACCTGAGACTTGCATTGCTAATACTTGCGACAATCAATACGCTTTGGTTTTGGTCATCCGGGACTTTAACAGGTTTTGTGTACGCCTCTTCTGGGTTTATTGAGAATCGTAGTGTATTGGTGTGATGTCAAGATGGAAGTATCACTTTAGTCATATGGAGATGATGATCACACAGGGATACATAACTGGTACTCTATTATGTTGTAACTATTAGGATGATATGACAAAGTCATGATTATCCGATTAAAGTGACTAGTTGCTAGTGATCCGATATATGCTTCGTACAGGGCATACACAATTCCAGCCCCAGACCTAGTATGTGACATCCGATACTGGATCGCAATACGCAATACTTGGTATACTACGCTTGTTATAGATTATATATTCCTTAATGAATATTTCTGGAGAATTGGGTAGGCATGGTGCTTTGCTAGAAGCCAACCATGTCTTGTAAATCGGTAAGAATGTGGTACGAGGTAATCTGGGATTCACCGATGATGTTTGACTCGAACAAAATTAATCTGAGATTAATTATGAGAGAGAAAATTAATCTAAGATTAATTACGGCAAGAATTTATCTGAGATAAAATTCGATAAGAAGAGAGAGAATGATTAATTTGGAATTAATCGATTAATAATATATTCGATATATTATTGAAATTAGATTTCGACGCGAAATTAAAATTGGATTTTAATTCGGGCGAACGAATTAATCTAGAATTAATTCGCGAGCGACTTTCGTAATAATTTTGTGAGGCACTATTATTTAATTAAATTGGATTTAATTACGTCGCCACAGAAAGTTCGTTTAATAGGATTAAGCGAACCCGAGCCCGAAGTGTGTTGAGCAAGCCACTTGAATTTTGAATTAAAGTGGGTCCCACCAACTTACATCACTTGTCCATCAAGTGTCAATTTGGTGATGGAAGTGGTTGGAGGCATTGAATGCATTTTTCCCTCCAACACTTTGCTTTAGCTTTTGGTAAACCTAATACCAACTTAAGGGTTTGACTTTCATAAGTTGTATTGGATTTTAGAAATCAAAATACCAAAAATCTAAAACTATCTCATCTCCTCTCATATTGCCGTGACTTCTCCCTCTCCCCTTGGAAGTTTTGCTTCAAAATTTCTTAAGTGCTAGCACATAAGGGAGTCTAAAAAGGTGTTAGGGAAACCTTTCCAATTGAGTTTGGAATCAAGTTCAAAGCTTAGAGCTAAACCATTCATACAAATGAGAGCTTGGAGCACTTCTCAAAGGAGCAAAAATTTGTATTCTCTACATCCATATTGCCGACCAATGTAAGTATTATTTCTGCAATCTTACTTTAAGTATTCACATAATTTATGCTTAATTTATCCTTGGTGTTAGACAGTTATGACCTATAACGTCACTATTTGTAAAAGACATTTTGTTTTTGTACAAATTAATTATGTAGCAATGGAAATTGCCTTTTATCATTTCATAATTAGATTACTTAAATGTGTGAATGATGAAAGTCGTTATGATTAGTTCCGGATTGAGATGATATGAGACAGTATCAATCCACGACGGTTTAATCATTAAACATCCCTAGTCGTAGTATTATGGAGACTGGACATCGATAATGCGGAATAGACTAGTATCGCACTTGTGCGTGTTATGGAAGCGTAACAACATAGTTCTCATATATTTAAGTATTAGATACTTGTACAAGTGTGGTAGGAGATTGTGTTTTACCGATGGTACGGAAAACAGCTTCGTTCTGGATAGACCCCACAGAATCCCATTGGTAGTATGACTATGTGTCTATGGGAGTCCGTATCAGGGTAGGTGTATTTGGTCTTAACCTGGGACTTGCATCGCTAGTACTTACGACAATCAATACGCTTTGGATTTGGTCGTCCGGGACTTTAACAGGTTCTGTGTACACCTTTTCTGGGTTTATTGAGAATCGTAGTGCATTGGATGTGATGTCAAGACGGAAGTATCACTTCAATCATATGGAGATGATGGTCACACAGAGATACATAACCGGTTCTCTAAAAAAAAAGTTGCAACCGTCGGGATAATATGACTAGGTCATGATTATCCGATAATAAAGAGACTAGTTGCTTGTGATCCGATATATGCTTCGTACGGGGTAGACACTATTCCAGCCCCAAGCCTTGCATGTGACATCAGATACTGGATCACGAGATACGCAATACTACGTATACTACGCCTGACATAGATCATGTATTTCATTAAGAATATTTTTGGAGAATTAGGTAGGCATGGCGCTTTGCTAGAAGCCAACCTTGTCTCGTAAATCGGTAAGAACATAGTACAAGGTACGTACGTGTTCGGATAGTCCGACGACCGGATTTACTGCCAACATATCCAGGGATCTCTTGGGTCGCTTCCCGAAGATTCACCGATGATGTATGATTCGAACTTTATTAATCTAGGATTAATAGCAGAGATACTTTATCTGGGATAAAGTACTATTTGAAGAGAGAGAGAACGATTAATTTGGAATTAATCGATAAAATAATATATTCGATATATTATACGAAATTGGATTTCGACGCGGAATTAAAATTTGATTTTAATTCGGGCGAACGAATTGATTTAGAATTAATTCGCAAGCGATGTGAATAGTAATTTTGCTAGGCATGATTATTTAATTAAATTTGATTTAATTACCCTGCAACGGAAAATTCGTTAATTCGGAATTAACGAAACCGATCCCGGAATGTGTTTTCGACGCCACTCCGATTTTGAATCAAGTGCGGCCGCAAGTCACATCGCGAGTCATATCACTTGTCACTTTAGTAATAGATGTCAAGTCACCTTTTTGGTCAGTAACATGCAGTCACTATTCATGATGTTGGTTGGTGTGGACATTTAATGCCATTTTGGAACCAAAAATTGGTGTTGACTTTTGGAAATCATATACCAAATTTTGGATTAGCTTTTTCATTATTGTTTTTTAAGAAAAAAAAAACTCTATCTCCAAAAACCAGCAAAATCGTGACTCTCCAAGGAAGAAAGGGAATTGTTTTCTTTCATCTTTTGCTAGCACATTCAAGGAATCGATACAAGGTGTTAGGGAAACCAAACTAAGAGCTTGGGATCCATTTAAAGCTTGGAGCTTGTAGAACATCTTCAACAAATTCAAGCCTTGGCCGAATCCCTCAAAGTGCAAAGGGAAAGTTTTGTTGATCATCACATCCAAAAGCCGTTCAATGTAAGTGTGTTTCTGCCACTCTTCGTTGCGTATTCATTCTATTTCTATGCTTATATTGATCTTGGGACTACCCTAGAAACCAACAATGGTATCATAGAGCAAGGTTTAAGCATGAAAATGATTAGGGTAAAATTTGGGTAAATTGATTTTGAGCATGTTTTGACTAAATTACTTATTTGGGCATGCTTGTATATGGATGACTTGGAGTTATTTATGATCAATTTCATGAAAAATTAATTGGATCAATTTTTCCCCTTAATCTTGGCTTGGCCGAGAGTTTGGTACCCTTTTATGGCATGGTATTTTTTGTTTGTTTGATCATTGGATGACTTGAAACAATTGGGTAATGTTGATTTGAGATTCAATCGGATTGAAAACGAAATCGGACATAAGTTGAACAAATGAATACATAATTAATTGATTAAATTTGTATTTTGGAATATTAATTGGATAATTAATTGATGTATTACACTTTGGTTAATTGAATTATAAAATTTGGAATTTTAAAATTTGATTAATTGGGCTTGATTTTGAATTGGGCTTGTAATTGTTGTATTTGGGCCTTATGGACTTGGTTGGGCCAAGTAGGTTTGGGCCAAATGGATTGGATCCATATTGGGCGTAAATCATTCCATTAAGTCCAAATATAATAAATGGGCTTTAAATGTTTAATTGGGCCTAATGGGCCAAAATTGGTTTCTTGGCAAATAAGGGTGATTCCTTACTTGGGCCTTGGTATTTGGGTTTGACCCATATTGACCAAAGCCCATGCCTTATGAAATCAATTGAAGGCCCATTGGACTTTTAATTAAACAGCATTGGATGTTAATTGGGCTTTGAGACCCATTTAGATTAGATTTGGAATCTAAGTCGTTAAAGCGCATTAAAAAATGTTGACATTTAATTTGGAATTAAATAAATGAATTAGTATTGAATACGAATTAAATTAGATTTAAAGAGTAGTTCGATATAATTCAAGAATTCGTACTTTGAGTACTTATTCATAAACGAGTTGGACTCGCGCAAATCAAATCATTGTTTGAACATTGGATGATCACTAATATTCAAAGATTAATTAATTTGATTAGATTGATTGAATAACATGCTTGAATGAATATATGGATGTGATGAATGAATAGCGTATATCAGATGGATATTAGAAAGGAAAGGGCAATTTTAGAAATTGTTGTAAATTTAGAATTTATAAATTGGACCTGCGTGTCCAGCCTTCTCTCTTTATTGATTCTTTGTATTCTCTTCTCACCTAATTCCCCTCAATGTTAATGTGGTTTCTATTATTGTATTATGTAATTGGGTAGAAGTAGAATAGTGCTAGACGGGGAGATGAAAGTGAGTGATTTGTTCTAGGAACAAGTTGTTAAATATCCATCTGCATATCGTTATTAATTTACTTTACGCGCCTTATTATGCTTTTAGAATGCATGCTTAAGAGTGAATGATGAGACCTAACAAAGATAATAAATTGGTTTCCAATTTACGCGAAAAACCCTCATAACATATTAAGCGTTTTCCTTCCATTGAGTGATTCTTACTCAAGATCCAAAATTGGCACTGGTTTGTTGGCCAAAGTCAAGACCTTTGTCAATTGCTGATGTGTTTGAATCATGAAAGCTTTGTTCCATATCGGTGTCTTGTCCAAGTTGTGATTTGTTGGCCAAATTCAAGATCAATTCTTGTCCATCGACATTGATTACGAAGCTTTCCAACGTCAATGGGTCCCGCTTAACTGGAATCATTAAGCTTGTTGTGCCAAAGCCAAGGCTTAGTTGATTCAGAGGAAAAGATTAGGAAAATATATTGGATATATTGGCATATATATTGTATATATGTTTCGGACTTGGAGGTCCACCTACCGGATCTATGAATTGGATGAGATCCAATTGATCTTCGAGATCTACCTAGTTAAATATCATACAGCTTGTTGGCCAAAGTCAAGTTTGTGTGTTATTTAACGGGATCCTAGCCCACTAGGAAACTTGGTTTCCCGAGTACTCAACAGAGGGTTAGAGACTCCCCGAAAAATAGTGGGAGGCTAGTATTGAATTTGTAATTTCGTTCAAATACTTAGCTTTACACGCTTTCAAATATTTCATCAAAATTATTTTATTAGTTGGACTAATATAATGTTACTTTTCTTGTAACAGTTGGACTGTACCCTACATTGTTAATTGGATAATTAGATTATCGCAGTTAAAATGAGTGGAAAGAACAGTGTCCGGGACATCATCATGGGCGATAATGTCTTCAACGACACTAACTTTTCCGATTGGGACATGAATCTAAGGATAGTCCTTCGATCCGAGAGGCTGTTATATACTATAGAGAGACCTCTTGGGCCTAAGCCCAGATTTGATCAGTTGTTCGAGCTAGATCTTTGGAAGACACATAGATGACAACACAACTGCTCAATCTATTATGCTTGCTGCTATGACTCAGCAATTCCGTCGATAGAACAAGGATTTGATCCCTATACTATGTTGGCGAAATTGAATGATCTACAACCGATCTAACCTTAGATCGCAAAGATATGAGTTACAGAAGAAGCTCTTCCGTGCTCGGATGTCGGAGGGTACGTCTGTTGAATATCACGTGACACAGATGATTACTGATATCGAGCAGCTTAGGACAAAT
Organism: Zanthoxylum bungeanum; assembly: GCA_019454045.1. Classification (NCBI taxonomy): domain Eukaryota; kingdom Viridiplantae; phylum Streptophyta; class Magnoliopsida; order Sapindales; family Rutaceae; genus Zanthoxylum; species Zanthoxylum bungeanum. The sequence goes on along the minus strand of SKCR01020338.1, from coordinate 39,672 downwards.
GGGGATTGTCTTTGAGATAGAGACCTCTATAGATTTGATCTTGCAGTCTCTCCCCGGCACTTGGAGTGGGTTCATCATGAACTACAATATGATGAACCAACAGCAGACTCTTGGAGAGCTGATGTCCACGCTGCGAGAGGCAGAAAAGGAACTTCTTAAGGGCAAGAAGCGCGAGGCGGCCTTCGCTTCTACATCTCGGACTCTGAGGGCTAGGCCCAAGGCGACTAGAGGTATTAAAAAGAAGAAGCATAAGAAGAAGGGCAAGGGCAAAGCGTCAAAGGCTTCTGGGAAGCCAAAGGACAAGTCTCCGGATGTATGCCTCCAGTACGGCAAGCGGGGTCACTGGAAGCGTGACTGCCGCGAGTACAAGGTGCTCTAGAAGGAGATAAAGGCGGGCAAGGCACCGACCTCAGGTATGTTTGTTATAGAAATAAATATGACTACTTCTAGTTTTAAAAATTGGATTTTTGATTCTGGTTGTGGTACTCACATTTGTACTGATGTGCATGATCTGTGGATTAGCAGGAAACTGGCGTTAGGAGAGATTGACCTGCGTGTTGGAAATGGGACTCCAGTCGCCGTTTTGGCCGTTGGCACTTTTGTTTTAGAACTGTCCTCGGGGCATGTACTTGAACTTACAAACTGTTATTTTGTACCTAGTTTGACTAGGAATATAATTTATGTTTCTATGTTAACCCAATGTGGGTACACTTTTGTATTTAGAAACACTGGGTGTTTTATGTATAAAACGATATAGAAGTTTGCACAGCTGATGCAAATAATGGTCTTTATATTTTGAATATAATCAATCTCAAAATGTAAAAAAAAAAGGCTTAAAGTAAGTCATAAAGATGAAACTTATATGTGGCATTGTCGTCTGGGACACATAAACAAGACTCGCATATCCACACTTTCGAAGAGTGGGTACATGGACGGAATTGATCCAAATTCATATGACGTCTGCGAATCTTGCTTATTAGGCAAAATGCAAAAATCACCTTTTAGCGGTAAAGGTGTACGCGCCACCGAACTGTTAGCCCTTGTTCATAGTGACATTTGTGGGCCCATTTCTAGCTAGGCTAGAGGTGGATATGATTACTTCGTAACCTTTACGGATGATGCATCACGTTATGGTTATGTGTATCTTATGAGACACAAGTCATAGACTTTTGAGAAATTCAAAGAGTTTCGACACGAAGTTGAAAATTAGACCGGTAAAAGTATTAAGACATTACGGTCGGACCGTGGTGGCGAATACTTGAGCAATGCGTTTCTTGACTATTTGAAATAATATGGTATTGTTTCATAGTGGACTCCTCTAGGAACACCGCAATTAAACAGTGTGTCTGAACGGAGAAACCGAACCTTGTTAGATATGGTAAGGTCTATGATGAGTCGCACTGAGCTACCTATTTCCTTCTGGGGATATGCATTAAACAGTGCAACACTTATTTTGAATAAGGTTCCGTCAAAGTCTGTTCAACAGACTCCGTATGAAATATGGACAGGAAAGAAACCGGTTTTCTCATTCCTGAAGATTTGGGGTTGCTGGGCATACGTCAAACGTTTGGAAGGTACCAAACTTGAACCCAAATCGGATAAATGCCTTATTGTAGGATATCCTAGGGAAACCAAAGGATATTACTTCTATCACCAACGAGAGAACAAAGTTTTTGTTGCTCTACATGCGGTTTTCCTTGAGAAGGAATTCCTAAATGCAGTGAAAAGTGGGAGGAAAGTAGAACTCGATGAAAATCGAAGTGATACTGTTCCTAGCATAGAATCCTCAACGGAACATGAACAGTTCATCAGAGATGAAACTGTACCAAATCTTCAAATACACAAGGACCACGTAGGTCGGAGAGAGTCAGAAAACAACCTGAGAGGTATGGGTTTCTGATCTCACCTCATGTGGATATCAATCTCATTGAGGAAGATGAGCAGCTACATATGAGGAAGTGATACAAGGTATCAACTCTGGTTTATGGCAAGATGCCATGAAGTCCGAAATGGATTCCATGTACACCAACCAATTTTGGACACTGGTTGATGCACCAGAAGGCGTAAATCCTATTGGATGCAAATAGGTCTTCAAGAAGAAGACCGACATGGATGGCAACGTACAAACGTACAAAGCTAGGCTTGTAGCAAAGGGGTATCATCAACGACATGGTGTCGATTACGATGAAACTTTCTCACCCGTTGCCATGATTAAATCCATTCGGATAATGCTTGCTATTGTTGCATATTTCCATTTCGAGATATGGCAGATGGACGTCAAAATCGCTTTTCTTAACGGAAACCTATTGGAGGATGTTTATATGGAACAACCTGATGGTTTTGTCGTGCCTAAACATGCAAACAAGGTTTGCAAGTTAAATCGGTCTATTTATGGACTGAAGCAAGTGTCGCGTTCTTGGAACCAACATTTTGATGAGATCATAAAAGAATATGATTTCGTTCAAAACGAAGATGATCCTTGTGTATACAAAAAGGTTAGTGGGAGCACACTAACTTTCATTATCCTTTATGTTGACGATGTATTGCTTATGGGCAATGACATTCTCATGTTAACATCAATGAAAGCTTGGCTTTCATTAAAATTCTCCATGAAAGATCTGGGAGAAGCAGCCTTTATTCTGGGAATAAAGATCTACCGGGATAGATCTAGAAAGCTGTTTGGACTCTCCCAGAGCATGTACATTGACAAAGTGTTGAAGAGATTCAACATGGACCAGTCTAATAGGAGACTGTTGCCAGTGTCACATGGCGTCACTCTATCTAAGGACATGTGTCCTAAAACTCAAGATGAGAGAGACAATATGAGTCGGATACCATTCACCTCGGCAGTCGGATCGATCATGTATGCCATGATATGTACACAACCTGATGTCTCCTATGTTTTAAGCATGTGTAGTTTCTATCAGGCTGATCCAGGTGAAGGTCATTGGATTGCGGTTAAGAATATCCTTAAGTATCTTAGACGAACTAAGGATGTTTTTTTAATCTATGGAGATGGAGAACTTGAGGTAATTGGGTATACCGATGCAAGTTTCCAAACTGACAAAGATGACTTCAAGTCGCAATCCGGGTACGTATTTTATTTGACCAACGGAGCAGTAAGCTGGAAATCTTCCAAGCAAGAGACTGTTGCCGATTCATAACAGAAGCGTAGTATATAGCTGCAGCTGAAGCAGCAAATGAGGCAGTTTGGATCCGAAAATTCCTAATTGGATTAGGAGGAGTTTCGTTAGCAGCTGAGCCCGTTCCATTGTATTGTGACAATAATGGGGCTATAACGCAGGCTAAGGAGTCGCGGTCTCATCATCAATCCAAACATGTTCTTCGTCGTTTCCATCTGATTCGTGAGATCATACATCGTGGCGATGTGAAGATCGAAAAGGTCGCATCAGATGACAATATTAAAGATCCGCTGACGAAAGTTATACCTCATCAAAAGTTTGAGCGACATGTACATAGTTCAGGTATTAGATGCTTGAGTGACTGGCTATAGGCCAAGTGGGAGATTATTAGATAGTTATGACCCATAGCGTCACTATTTGTAAAATGTGTGAATGATGAAAGTCCTTATGATTAGTTCCGGATTGAGATGATATGAGACAGTATCAATCCATGACGGTTTAATCATTAAACATCCCTAGACGTAGTTTATCGAGACTGGACATCGATAATGCGGAATAGACTAGCATCGCACTTGTGCGTGTTATGGAAGCGTAACAACATAGTTCTCATATATTCAAGTATTGGATACTTATGCAAGTGTGGTAGGAGGTTGTGTTTTACCGATGGTACGGAAAAAGCTTCGCTCTGGATAGACCCCACGGAATCCCATTGGTAGTATGACTATGTGTCTATGGGAGTCCGTATCAGGGTAGGTGTATTTGGTCTTAACCTGAGACTTGCATCGCTAGTACTTGCGACAATCAATACGCTTTGGTTTTGGTCGTCTAGGACTTTAACAGGTTCTGTGTACACCTCTTATGGGTTTATTGAGAATCGTAGTGTATTGGATGTGATGTCAAGACGGAATTATCACTTCAGTCATATGGAGATGATGGTCACACAGGGATACAGAACTGGTTCTCTAAAAAAAAAGGTTGCAACCGTCAGGATAATATGACTAGGTCATGATTATCCGATAATAAAGAGACTAGTTGTTTGTGATCCGATATATGCTTCATGCGGGGCAGATATTATTCCAGCCTCAGGCCCTGCATGTGACATCAGATACTGGATCACGAGATACGCAATACTACGTATACTACGCCTGACATAGATCATATGTTCCATTAAGAATATTTCTGGAGAATTGGGTAGGCATGGCGCTTTTCTAGAAGCCAACCTTGTCTCATAAATCGGTAAGAACATAGTACAAGGTACGTACGTGTTCGAATAGTCCGACGACCGGATTTACTGCCAACATATCCAGGGATCTCTTGGGTCACTTCCCGAAGATTCACCGATGACGTATGATTTGAACATTATTAATATGGGATTAATAGCGGAGAGACTTTATCTGGGATAAAATACTATTTGAAGAGAGAGAGAACGATTAATTTGGAATTAATTGATAAAATAATATATTCGATATATTATAAGAAATTAGATTTCGGCGCGGAATTAAAATTAGATTTTAATTCGGGATAACGAATTGATTTAGAATTAATTCGCAAGCGACGTGAATAGTAATTTTGCTAGGGATGATTATTTAATTAAATTTGATTTAATTACCATGCAACGGAAAATTCGTTAATTCAGAATTAATGAAACTGAGCCCGGAATGTGTTTGCGACGCCCCTCCGATTTTGAATCAAACGCGGCCGCAAGTCACATCGTGAGTCACATCACTTGTCATTTTAGTGATAGATGTCAAGTCACCTTTTTGGTGAGTGACATGCAGTCACTATTCATGATGTTGGTTGGTGTGGACATTTAATGCCATTTTGGAACTAAAAATTGGTGTTGACTTTTGGAAATCATATACCAAATTTTGGAATAGCTTTTTCATTATTGTTTTTTAAGAAAAACAAGTTGAAAAAAAAAAAAAACTCTCTCTCCCAAAACCAGCAAAACCGTGACTCTCCAAGGAAGAAAGGGAATTGTTTTCTTTCATCTTTTGGTAGCACATTCAAGGAATCCATACAAGGTGTTAGGGAAACCGAACTAAGAGCTTGGGATCCATTTAAAGCTTGGAGCCTGTAGAACATCTTCAACAAATTCAAGCCTTGGCCGAATCCCTCAAAGTGCAAGGATAAAGTTTTGTTGATCATCACATCCAAAAGCCGTTCAATGTAAGTGTGTTTCTGCCACTCTTCGTTGCGTATTCATTCTATTTCTATGCTTATATTGATCTTGGGACCACCCTAGAAACCAACACTTGGCATGTTCTAGGAGAACCCAACAAGTAGCATATGTAATCCTTTGACTATAGGATAACATTGATTTTGTGTGAGATCCTCCACACTTTGATGCCATATATGTCAGAAACCTTTCATGGTCTGGCCTCTAGATGTTCACTGGGTGTGGACCGATGCACTCAATAATTAAGTGCGAAGCAAGACATGATCTGTCGGCCCGTATGTGTACCATAAGAGGTTTAGGTATCCATGTTAGTAAAGTCACGATTCTTAAATCCTTGGCTAAAGTGGATCACCTAGGGTGGATTGCATCAGTTATGAAGAATCGTGGACATGTCGACATGAGATGTGCACCTCGGAAACTTGACGGTATATTCCATGTTTCCTAAGCACAACTCAAATAGCCTACGATGAAGGGATTGTTAAACATATGTGATGACCTCGACTTGTATAGTCCAGAAAGGTCGTTCGTGTTCTTCGTGAAATCAGAGGTGGTCGAATTGCATACATATTACCTAGGCTTATATGACGAACGTGTCTGAACTTAGAGAGTCCCAATATGAAGTGTACTCGTTGAGCACTTCGGTAACCGGTTAATTTTGATAAAAGATAATATTTGATATTATAATTATCAACTAGGATAATCAAGTGTTATTGGATAACATTGATTATTTACTTTGACCTAATTGGATTAATTGGATTAATTCAATAATTACACAATGGCTTAATTGTAAAATCATAATTATCTCTACCATTTGAGGATATTATAGTAATTTGAAATATGTAATAATAGGTCATTTTGGCTTGATTTAATTGGATTAAATCAAAGTGGAAAATATTTAACTAATCCAATTCCTAATCATTGGCTTGATTTAATTGGATTAAATCAAAGTGGGAGACAATGGAGATTAGTCACACCTAATTATACATATTTGGACAAATAAAATTAAGCCCACTTAAAAGTTGATTAAAACTTTTATTAATTAAAAATTGACTAAGTTTTGCTATAAATAGCAAGCTTTAGGAAGTTTTAATTACAAGAAAAAGAATAAGTGTAAGCATAAGCAACAGCTTGAGTAAGTTATACACAAGTTATTCTTGAGAGATTAGCCTAAGTTAGAGAAGTGTTTATAGAAGCTAGTGAGGTCTATACAATATTTCATCTAGGAGAAATCAAGATTGGATCTTGAAGTGAAGCTTGGAAGCATTGGAAACAAGATTGATCTTGAAGTCAAGCTTGCACACCTTAGAGGTTCTCCAAAAATTTCAACAAAGGAGATGCATGATCACATAGCTTAATGTTGAAATAAGGCCAATCAATTGTGTTAGGATACTTTAGAAATATAAACACAATATGTGATGAGTGGTAAATAGTGCACTATTTCCCACGCATTTGACCTAATATTTTGTATAGATTCTTGCATTTTTTGAATATTTTGATGTGTTTTGTGTTATTTTGTAGATAAATAAAGTTTCAGGACTCTCTGGAAGTAATTTGGGGGCAAAACAGTGAAAAACAGACAAAAGGGCAAAATTGTCATTTTGTGCGTCGTGACACTGATCCTGCGTCGCGACCCTAACATGCGCCTAGTCATGCTAAAATACGTCGGGACACGTGTCACATTCTGAGAGGTTTGCTAAAATCCGCCGTGCTAACGTGCGCCGTTTGCTAAAATGTGCCATGCTAATGTGTGCCGGACACGTGTCACCATCACATGCTGCCGACAATCATCATCGATGCTAAAATATGCCTGCGTCATGTCAACATCTCAGCGAATCACGCTAATGTGTACCGGGACACGTGTCGTTATCATATGCTGCCGACACTAATAATTCAGCCGCCGATGAAAGCGTGACACGTGTCACGATCTTGCAAAGCCAATCTGCCACTTGTCGATGATCTACGCACGTCGCTACGCGTGGAGCCTAGTGACACCTATAAATTCAGCTCGATTTCAGAATTCAAATTATGCCTTCCTTAAGTTTCTTTAGGGACTTTAAGGATTGCATCTTGATTGTTTAAGTTTTTGTAATTTAGATTAAGCATTTTTACTTTTAGTACTTTTAATTATGGACTTTTATTTCCAGTAATTAATTTTATTTTAATTACTTTTCTTTTCTTTTATGTTTAGTAGTTAAATTAATGCTGGGGAAGGGTGAAGCTTTTTACTATTATAATTTAGATTAATCTCCCTTAATTATAATATATAAACTATTTAAAACCTGACTTAACGAGGATACCGCCATATTGGTCGGTTGGTAATTAATTATAAATTGGTTTTAACATGACTATGCATGAATACCGCCTGGTTGGTCAGTTGGTAATTATTTTTTAATTTGACTTAATCAGGATACCGCCTGTATGGCTGGTTGGTAATTATCTCACAGACTTATATATTATAATATGGAAATTGTAATAATATAGATTAAAAGTTGATACCGCCTTCATGGCTGGTTTTAATTATGTAACATAATGTGACACCGCTTATAGGTTGGTCTTTAGGTGACAGATGATTACCGCATATATGGCTGGTTTATGGATAAATAATAACACCTCATTTATGGCTGGTTCAGATTAAATGGGTAACACTGACAATTTCCATATTATAATAATTTGAGATTTCTAAAAGTGGATCCCCTAACCCCATCATTTTCTTTTTATTTTAGGAAAGTGATGAAACACAATATTTATAAGCTTAGTAATTGATTTAATTATATAATGGGTAATTCTAAAGTTTGTTTATTTAATATTAAGTTTAATTCTTCTTGTTTCCTGATCACTAATAAGATTGATGTGGTAAACTTAAAATGAACTTGGAAAATGGATTTTAGGTTATATCCTTAGATTCAATAGCTCACGATCTTCCTTGAGGATAGATAACCCTTTAATAGATTTCCTTACAGGATAGACATATACCTGTCGGGCGTGGGTAGCCATAATTGGAACTTGAACTTAATGAATTCAGATAACTTGGTTAACATAGGAATATGATTAATTGAGTTACACTGGGTATTTGCATCTGACCATCGACAGAGGCTTTTGCATAACTTTGTGTTCCAGGTTAGCAAATTAATTTATTACACATATATAAGAGAATCAATTCATCTTTTGAATAATATTGTGTGGAGTCACAACCCTAGGTATTTTGTGTCTTTTGTTATTTTCCTTAGTATTTTCTTTTGTATTTTATTTATTTATTTATTTAGAAAATCAACATACAACCAACCAATCAAGCAATCATTCTCTTCTTCCTATAATTAGATACCTATAAATAAATAGTATCAACAATTAATAACAAAAGTAGAAATTAAGTCCTCGTGGGATCGATATTCTTATACTACTTGAATGATACGTGCGCTTGCGTTATACGCGAGTGATTACGCCGGTCAAGTTTTTAGCGCCGTTGCAGGGGACTTATTATTCTTGAGTTATTAATTTTGAAGCTATCTAATTTACTTGTATCAACTTTTCTTTATTTTTATCTGTAATTTTTACTTCTTCTTTTATTTTTCAGGTGATTGACATGGATCTTTACTGGGAAATTGAAAGATTACGAGCTTTACAAGAAGAAGATACACCCCAAATCTGGGAGCAACAGTTCGATTTTTTGAGGCCTGTTGTCCAGCCCAACAATTATCATTGGATGTCAAGCAATACTACATTTGCTCAACATAACGCAATGTGGAGATGTGAGATATGTGATGGTAACCACCCGAGCGATCAATGGATATACCTTTCAGAGTGGCAGAATTATCAGAATCATTCAAGGTACGAAGAACCATCACATTTTCCATCTTATCCACCATCCATCTACGATCTTCATCAAGAACCAGAACCATCAGAGGAAGATCAGTTGATTCACATGCTCAAAGATTGGCTCAAGGAACGAGAAGCTCAATTTGATGCATAAATTCAGAGTCAAACGATGTCTATTCAGAGGATGACGGATCAAGTTAGATAATTAACAGATAACCTGAATCACATATCTCACGGAGAAAATTCAAATAATACTAAAGAAGCCTTCGAATATCTTGAGATTCATCATGACATCATAACAGAGGACGAGGCTAAGCAATATCAAGAATCAGAGGTATCAGTTCAGGAGCCCGAACCAACAAAGTCTCAATTTGATTTTTATTATTCTTCTGACTCTGACGAAGATCAATAAGCAAAGCTGTTTGTAGCAATTGTACCAGCAAGAGAGGATGAAACTTTCCATCCTTAAAATGAAGATCTTGGAGCTTGCTTTGCACTGATGTTTGAAGAAGATCTACCTAAGCCAGTCATATCCGAGGATGGAGACCTAAAATCAGACATATCTTTACATCCTCAGGTTGACACTAATGGAGCATGCATTTCACAGATGACAGATGAAGAGCTGAACAAGGAAATTTTAAAATACATATGTGAAGAAAATATGGAGCAAGAATTAGAGCAAATGGAAGGGCAATTGATTGACCATATTGAAGATCTCATACATTCAGGAGAAACATCACTATTTTGGGGAGTACAAATCAAGGACATCACCCAGAAGCTTGACAGAATGGAATTCCCATTCAAAGTCAAGCACCATACAAGACCTCCTGATTTTCTTTCTTTCTTTTCAAGAACCACTGGAGCGACAAAGATAAAAAATGTGACACATGCACTAAATGGGACAAAATTATTTTTACTGTCTTACCGTTTGAAAATACCCTTCAAAACCAACACTCACGGGATCGTCTTTAATCGAACATCCAAAACCACGCTGAAACCTCATTGACAGATGAATTTCAATCTCGTCTGGCTGAAGACAAAAAATTTAGCGCTAGCAGGGAGGCAACCCATGCAATTTGTTGTAATTTATGTATTTTGTGTATACATGTTGTAGAATTAATAATTTTGTGTGATATTTTCAGGGAAAAGCACAAATAGAACAATTAAGGAGGAATGAAGTTTGGCAATCACAAAGATGAGAGCTAATTCATTAGTGATGGCTGAGTAAGGAATGAATTCTTGAGACGCATCCAAATGAATTTATACCAAGCGAGTGGCGTATTGCGTACACAACTCCGTTGCCTTAATAATTGCTTTGATTTGTTTTCTTTTGTAATTATCTTTATTTTCACCGACAGGATCCGGACTTTTTGACCATTCACGATTTATTTTATTGTTTTGCTAACAATCGTCCTTTGAAAGATACTTGTGCTATTATTACTGACCCTTTTCAGGTGTTATAAATTCAACTCATCAATGCACTTTTGAAGGCATCCAGATAAAAATGGAAGCCACTTTAAGAAGATGAGTTGTAAATATCTGTGTCTTTTCTGGTACTAGTGTAGGTACTAAACCACAATACGTAGCGGCATCACAAGAATTGGGTCGAGTCTTAGCTGAAAGGAATATGCACTTAGTATATTCGGTGGAAATCTTGGACTAATGGGGATCGTTTCAAATGCCGTATAGGAAGGAGGCAGTCAAGTCTTGGGAATCATCCCAAAACCTTTGGCAGATGCGAATCTGATTGGACCATCAAACAGAGAAGAACTAATTGTGCCAAGTATGTCTGAACGACTAGTAGAAATGATTAACCGTGTTGATGCTTTTATTGCTTTGCCAGGAGGGTTGGGCACGTTGCAGGAGATTTTTACAGTGCTATCTTGGACGAACTTGAACATACACCAAAAACTGATTAGGTTGTTTAACGCATATGGATTTTATGATTTTCTTTGTGTGTTTCTTGATGATTCCGGAGAAATGGATTCGTGTCAAAACCTTTAAAAGAACTCCTCTTCACTGCCAGAACTGCCCAGGATTTAATTGACCAAATCTTAGCCTTTGAACCACAAATTGACCCTATCCTTTCCAAGATAAACTGGTCCGATAATGATCGTGGTAAAAAGTGTCGGATAAATCTAGATCTTAATATTTAATTTTAATATTGAATTTCACCTAACCATGTACTATCTTCTAAACTCATCTTATACTTTTTAAGACATTGGGGACGATGTCTTATTTAGGTTTGGGGGTGGGGAATAGTTGTAGTATTTTGTTGTTTTTATTTTTAGTCCCAAATTTTCGAAAAAGTTCAAAAAAATTGAAAATTTTACAAAAAATGAAAAAAATATTTTGTGTTTTTATGTTTTTAATTTGATTAATCGGGTGAAATTGGTGTGAGATAACTGTGTAAGGAGTTTCCACTCCTGAGACGTATCTCAACCTATTTCGGAACAAGTTAATTTTTGTTTATTTCCTTTTGAATTATTTAATTTGTGAATTCTCCATAATACTGACTAAAATGAATCTTCATATGTTCAGTTGACAGGTATTGTCAACATACATAGTAACATACGGACATGAGTTGTAATTGATAAGTTTGTAATATTCAGTACTCGAGTTTAATTGGAGGAAGTATATAAGAAATCGATGGGATAAAAAAACGTCTGAGATCCGAGTTATTAAGTCCGTAGGGGTGTTTTAACACCTAGTGCCCTAAAACCAACTGGTTTGGGAGCCACTGGCCCAAAGCTCGTTACATGGATCGAAGATGTTAAAATATATATATATATATATATATATATATATATATATATATATATATATATATATATATATATATATATATCTGAAGTCTGAGTAATTAAGTCCGTAGGGGTGTCTTAACATATGGTGCCTTAAAGCCAACTGGTTTGGGAGTCACTGGCCTAAAGCTCGCTATATGGATGGAAGATATTGTATATAAATAAAAAAAATCAGAAAAATCGAAAAAATATTCCATTGTTTAAAAAATGTGTGAATTCTGATATAACATTAGGACAAACATATTATTCTCTTCTCAACTATACTTATGACTATTGTGGGTAAAAATGAGTTGATTAATATTTTGTTGGCTGTGTGTATGGAGAATGGTAAAAATAATCAGAGAATTTACTTATTCAGTACTTTAGAAAGAAAGAAAACAACTCTAAACTTGGATAAGAAGTTTCACCTTGTTAGTCGTTTACTTCATTATTCTCTTTTCTCTTGTCTTTTTGTTTTTGTCTGCATAAGTTTTAATATCTTTTTACTTTTGTAAAATGTTTGTGGGTATCGTTGCTGTAAGCCCTCATGAGACTACAACTCGTCCACTAGGGACACCTAGGGGTTTAAAGGATTGTTGCATATGCTAAATGCAACTGTGATCCCTACGAAAGTGGTTTAGTTTAATGTTTATTTTAAAGATGTTTATGTTATTTTATTTTGTTGTTTTGCTCGAGGACTAGCAAAATGTTAGGTTTGGGATGTGATTAGTGGTAAATAATATGCTTATGTATTAGGTCAAAGATGTTCATGTTGGACATAAAAATTTAATAAGAGTTTGGAACTCTAAATTAAAGCTTTAAGCTATGGCTACCATTCTAGAATCACTTGAGCACCTTTGGGTGACCTAGAATTGCTCAAGAGACATTTCTTATTGGGATCCTATTTTTGGTTGTAATTTGATTCAGAGAAATGCATATATATTTATTTAAAATTTATTATGCTTATTTTGTAATAAGTTTTGTGGTTGGTTTTGAAATTAAAATTTTTTTGGGTGAATTTTTTAAGTGTTTTAAAGTTTTTGTTTTTAGAAAATAAATTAAAAAAAATTATATAGATGTTGCTGCTCTCGGCCAAATTGGCTGAGAGCATTTGTGGCGCTGCAGCGCCACGCATGCTGCAAAGCAGCATGCTGAGTTGGATGCATGTTTTGCCCCGATAAGTTGTATTTTTCAATTTTTTTATCATGAGTGGAATTTTTCTGAATCCAGATTTATTTCTGGTTTTCTCTGAAACACTTGAAAAATAAAATATTGTATTTTAATAATTTTTAAAATAAAGCCATGTTAGATATCCACGGATTAGACCCACTTCCGCTGTGTGGGGTTTCGATCCGACCCTAGAGGTTCCACAACTGCACCAACATCAAGAACCTTCCATATGTTTCTAATGAAACGCGGATAGAATATTTTGAATGGTTCAAAGATATTTGATTTGAATTTTTAAAAACTATATCTTTAAAATTCATCATGAATCTTTGAATTGTTCAAAGATGTTTGATGCGATCAAACATATGAATTTATGGCAATTAGTTCTAAGATTATTCTATGAATGTGATTCTTGCTCAATATTATTCTTCTACGATTCCATCGTGATGGAATTAGTCAGTGGGAGAAATCGAATCTTATATGATTTGGTTCGTTTGATATTGAGTGTTATCGAATTAGTTTCAATACTCTTGAGGATTTATTCCGGTAATACATTCATCATTTTTAATTATGGTTCCATTAGTTTCTACAGTTACGTATATGATATATATATAAGTAGAAAATTCGAATCTTGAAAAGTTTGAGATTTGAATCTTTCTTTTGTATAATGGTTATATAATTGAAAAGTACTTGCGCCTCGGAGGTACAATCAAAAGTTTATCATTTTTTCTATTTAATAGAATATTGTATTCTATTTGATAGATATATTTTCTAGGATCCCGAGTAATAAATTTATTTTATTACATGGTGTGTAACATTAGATGTTAACGATTGTAGAAAAGACTTGACTTATTGAAGTAAAATATGAGAGTGATAAACTATAAATGGAACTACGTAATTAATAAGATGAAAATACCTTTAGACATCTTCCATATAATTCCAATAGGATGTCAGAATCATGTACAAAGTATTTGATACTAAATGGTTTGTTGTTTTCTTATCGAAGAGAAATTATCCTATAACATACAATGGGAGCAATATTTGATATTGATTTGGGAAGTTAGCATTAAATCATAGATTTAAGATTGTTTATAGCTTACTACGATCAAGTTTTGAACTTGATTGAGCTTTCGTTATGAATCGTTCATAAAATGTGCAAATGATTTGCGTAGCAAAAACATAGTGATTTTATTAAAGGTTTAACCTTTATAGTACGACAGTGAGAAAGACTATATTTAGCAATCTATTGTAGATTCTGAGACAACTTATTTCTAGTCACACTAATTGAACAATTAAAAATCTGTTAGTTAATGTTAATATTAAGCTATGTATTTAGCTAGGAATACAAAGTGGTGTTCCTGAATGATTTCTTCGAAGAAGAGATCCATTATGATTTCTTTGTCTGTAGAGTTCACTCTGGAATGGCCATGGAGTTTGTATTCTGCTAAGATCGCAGTTTGATATACCAGCTTATAGAGCCTTTTGCAGGCTCAGATGAGCTTTCTGAAAATATGTGTTCTCTAATTTTGATATTAGTCAGATTGTCTAATTATATCAAAGCATAGAGAATACAAATATGATAGTAGGGTTAGTTGGAGCGTACATATTGTTGGGAAGCGGCCGCGAGTGCGCAGCGGAAAATTAAAAATTATGATGCCGCTATCCCTTTGCCCAAGACCCATTTGTTTTGATTATTCTACAAGTCTAGACATGTTACTATATATTCTAAGCATAAAAACTCATAAAACATGCAAAGAACATAAACTTAAACATGCTAACTATCATAAGAACTCTAATTAAAAATAAAGAAAGAAAAAGACTTACTTGAACAAAAACCTCCAGTCCTCCCTCCAATCTACAAGCTTTTCTCGAACTCGGCAAGCTCTCCATGTTCCAAAGAGCCACCCAAGTGTGTGGCCTCCAAAGGTGCACATACCAAAGCCAAAACTCAACGGCAAGACTACACCTTGAGTGCACAGGTATTTTTCCCTTGGTGCTAGCCTAGGCAAATACCTCAAAACTTTTAACTTGAGATTCCTTTAGTCAATTGGACTTAAGGATCCTCAAAATCAGTGGCTTACTCTTAAACTTTAGAGTTGCTCACTTATATAAACCCAAGATATGAAAGGTTTTTTTGTGTAACAAATTTGTAAAGAATTCTTTGGGTTTATATAGGTGCTCCAAAGACAACAAAATTAATTAAGAATCCGATGTGGGATAAATGCTAATTTAATCTTAGCCATTGGATCTTAATTTAGTGGTTTAATGACATTATAAAACCCTAATAAGAGTTTGGGCCGAATTGGAATTCAAAACAAATAAAAAAAAATTAAAATGAAGCGCCATCTGCGCTTTTTTTATTTATTTATTTATTCCAATTCCCAATGTACCCCTATCGTCATTCACCAATCCTTAAGCCACTATGGAACCTCATAAATGATCTGTTCAATAATTAAGCACATTGAACTATTTATGAACAATTCCTATAGTAATTATACATGCTGTTAAATTTGTACTGTGCACTGTTAACTATTGATTTCGACTTTGTTATGTGTGACCTTTTGGGTTCCCCTCAAGTTGGACATGAAATGAATCGTGATAATTTAATCGAACATAAATTATCCTCCGATCAGATGGTCGTTTGATTTCAATGACCAAGGTTGACATCTAGCAACATGCTTAGGCCCCCAAATGAGAAGGAAATATATATACTCATTCTGTATGCGATTTACATATGATACGGACCATCGCCTCACTGTATCCCCACCTTTTGACCTAGGGTACGGAAAGTGTCTACCCATATGGTCAAAGGTATGATGTTGATAGTGTAATGAATCGTGCTAACCCAAGAATCTCACATGATTCTTCCGTTGCGGCCGCAGTCTCAAGCACTGATCACACATATCAACCCGTGAACTTGAATACTACTCTTATAAGAAAATATTATCCGAGAGAGTGGCGATTCTCTGTTATATCTTTACAAACTTCATGTGTTTCAACAAATGACCCAATCATACCCTTATGACCGGATCTTTTGAACTGGGGAAGGAGAATGTCAAAGTTATTTGATCCACAAATAAGATTATAAAGACCTCAAGTCTAAGGACTAATCATATAATCGATACATGAAAGTTCTCACACCAAGTGAAAACTTTCGGCGGTCAATTCGATGGACACGAGCAACTCATGTATCCATTTGACATACCAAGCAGACGGATCTCCGCTAGTAGCCTATGAGATCCACTACCCCACTTAAGGGCGGGTCATATCATCATGCTAGTCTCTCTGCTTTGTGAACGCCCAGATTATTCACAAAACTATGACTAGGAACGTTTGGGACTAATGATTCTCATAAGACGTGGAAGCCATCATCTTATTACTCCAAGGGCTTTATTACAGTGTTTGATGATTCATATAATTTATGTAAGACACGTATAAAAAAGATTGCCATTTTATTAATTAATGAAAAATATTACAAATACATGTACATATAGCCCATCCATAAGTTGGGTATAGGGAATATCCCTTACAATCTCCCACTTGTACTATAGCCAACTAGTATGAATCTGGACACCATACTCTCAGGTGTGCCTATCATGCTTTTGTTGAGTCAGGCCTTTAGTCAGAGAATCTGCAAGATTATTTTCTGTGGGTATTTTCTCTATAATAACTTATTTTTTCTCAACAATCTCCCTGATAAGATGAAATCACCTGAGTACATGCTTGGATTTCTGATGGGACCTTGGTTCTTTTGATTGAGCAATGGCGCTTGTGTTGTCACAGTACATCGTAACGCCATTCTTTATCGCGGGAAGCACTTCTAGCTCCGTGATGAACTTCTTTATCCAGACTACTTCTTTAGTTGGCTCAAATGCTGCAATATACTCGGATTCAGTGGTGGAATCCGTTGTAGTTGACTGCTTTGAGCTTTTCCAACTGACAGCTCCGCCATTCAAAGTAAAGAGATATTCTGTTTGCGATCTGCTGTCATCCCTATCGGTATGAAATCTCGCATCATAGTAACCAATGAATTTCACCTCAGAACAATCTCTGTATGTCAAGAACACATCCTTAGTTCTTCTCAGATAGTTGAGGATTATTTTGACAGTTGCCCAGTGTTGCTCACCAGGATTTGCCTGATATATGGTCGTTATGCTAAGAGCATAAGAGACATCAGGTATTGTATATAGCATGGCGTTCATGATCGATCATATTGCTGAAGCATAAGGGATCCTACTCATACGCTCTCTATCTGAAGGAGTATGTGGACATTGCTCCTTAGATAATTTGATTCCATGACAAGTAGGTAAATTACCTCTTTTGGAATCTTCCATTTTGAATCTTTTCAAAACTTTATCTATGTATGTAGATTGAGAAAGTCCTAACAACCTCTTGGATCTATTACGGTAGATCTTAATACCGAGGATGTAGGCTGCTTCTCCCAAATCTTTCATGTAGAAATTCTAAGATAACCATTGCTTGGTGGCTTGCATCATGGGAATATCATTCCCGATGATTAATATATCATCGACATATAATACAAGAAATACAACAGCACTCCCACTACTTTTCGTGTAAACACAAGGCTCGTCTACATTTTTGATGAAGTCAAATTCTTTGATTGTCTCATCAAATCGTATATTCCAACTTCTGGAGGCTTGCTTGATTCCATAAATGGATCGTTTAAGTTTACATACATTATTATGATCATCCTTAGATGCAAACCCCTCAGGTTGTGTCATATAGACTTCCTCTACGAGGTTCCCATTAAGGAAAGCTGTTTTGACATCCATCTGCCAAATCTCATAATCAAAGTGTGCAGCTAGTGATAGTGAAATTTGAATGGACTTTATCATTGCAACAGGCGAGAAGGTTTCGTCATAGTCAATTCCTTGGATTTTTCTATAACCTTTCGCCACCAACCTAGCCTTATAGGTTTGGATGTTGCCTTTTGCATCAATTTTACAATTTTAAATCCACTTGCAGCCTATGGGTTTTATCCCTTCAGGTGCAACCACCAAGTCCCAGACTTAATTCTGATACATAGAGTCTATTTCAGATTTCATGGCCTCAAGCCACTTGACTGAATCGATGTCACGTATTACTTCGTCATAACTGGTGGGATCGTCATTATCAATGACTTCATCATGTTCCTTATCAATATGGAAATCATATCTTTCAGGCTCATATCTTTCACTACCAGACCTTCTGAGTTCATAACCTTGTGGTTGTTCCATCGCTGCCCTTTTGAGGGGCCTGAGGTTTAGTTCTATGTTAGTTTATTATTCTCGTACCTCATTGAGGTCAAGTCTACTCCCACTATATTTCTTGAGAAGGAATTCATTCTCTAGAAATTTAGCATTTCGTGAGACAAATGTTCTTTGTTCATTTGGGACGTAGAACACGTATGCTCTTGAGTTCAAGGCATATCCTACAAACTTATATTTAACTACCCTATCATCCAATTTGTTAGTTTGTGTGTGCTTAACATATGCGTCACATCCCCTAACTCTTAGATAACTAAGACTAAGACGTTTCCCAGACCATAACTCATATGGTGTTTGATTAACAGTCTTGGAAGGAACTTGGTATAGTAGTAGTGTTGCAGTTTCTAAAGCAATACCCCAAAATGAAAGAGGTAGATTCGTGTCTGGCATCATTTATCAGACCATATCTAATAATGTCAGATTTCTCCTTTCAGAGACCCCATTATGTTGTGGAGTTCCCGGAGGAGTCCACTGGGAAACAATGCCATCTTCTCTGAAGTAATCTTGAAATTCGTCGCTTAAGTATTCACCACCTCGGTCAGACCTTAGTGACTTAATACTTTTATTAAGCTGGTTTTCTACTTCAGCTTTGAAGTCTTTGAATTTCTCAAAGGCTTCAGATTTGTACCGCATAAGGTACACAAGCCCATATCGCGAGTAATCATCGATAAAGGTAATGAAGTAGGAGAATCCACCTATAGTAGTGACTGACATTGGTCTGCATACATCAGAGTGTATGAGTTCTAATGTCTCCGTTGCACGCTGTCATTTACCTTTGAAGGGTAATTTGGTCATTTTATCAAGTAAACAAGACTCACAAGTTCCATAAGGTTCATATTTGAAGGGTCTGAAATATCCATCCATATGTAGCTTAGTTAATCTTGTTTCATTGATATGACCTAATCGACTGTGCCATAGAAGTGATTCATTGAGATTATACGAGTTAACGTTGTATATATTAGAGGTTGAACATTGTTTGTTAGTTTGTAAGACATAGATACCATTATTCAAAATACCATATCTATATTTTATTTCATTAAAATAAATAGAACATTCATTACAACTTATTAGGCATGAAAAGCCTTTATTACATAAAGAAGAAATTGAAATGATGTTCTTTACTAGAGAAGGCACATAAATACAATCTTCTATTGGACAATTATGACCCATAACATCACTATTTGTACAGATCATTGTGTGTTGTAAAAATTAACTGTGTGACAAATAAGATTGCACTCTTATCATTTGTGTTAGATAACCTAGATGTATAAATGGTAGGAGGTCCCTATGATTTGTTCCTGGACGGAGAATGATATGAGACAGTATCAGTCCACGAATGATAAATCATTAAATATCCATAGTCAGAGTATTATCGAGATTAGACATCGATAAATACGTAAAAGACTAGTATTACACTTGTGCGCGTTGTGAGGGCACAACGACATAGTTCTCATATATTTGGGTATAGGATACTCATGCAAGTGTAATAGGAGGTTGTGTTTTACCGATGGTACGGGAAACAGCTTCACTCTGGATAGACCCCCTCGGAATTCCATTGGTAGTATGACTATGTGTCTATGGAAGTTCGAAATCAGGGTAGGTGTATTTGGTCTTAACCTAAGACTTGCATCGCTAATACTTGCGACAATCAATATACTTTGGTTGAGGTCGTCCATGGCTTTAACAGGTTCTGTGTACGCCAATGCTGGGTATATCGAGAATCGTAGTGTGTTGGGTGTGATGTCAAGACGGAACTATCACTCCAGTCATATGGAGATGATGGTCACGTAGGATACGAGACTGGTTCTCTTAAATGCTGCAGCTTTTGGGATAAAATGACAAGGTCAGGTTTATCCGATTATAGAGACTAGTCACCAGACATCCGACATGTGCTTCGTATGGGGCAGACACAATTCCAGCCTCAGGCCTAGCACGTGATCATTCGATACTGGACAGAAATACGCAATACTATGTATACTACGCCTGATATAGATCATTTATTCCTGTAAGGATGTTTCCGGAGAATTGGTTAGGCATGGCGCTTTGCTAGAGGCCATCCTTGTCTTGTAAATCGGTATAAACGTAGTACTTGGTACTTATGTGTTCGGATAGTCCGACGACCGAATTTACTGCCAACATATCCGGGGATCTCATGGGTCGCTTCCCAAAGATTCACCGATGACGTATAACTCACACTCTAAATTAATCTGGGATTAATAAGAAGAGAGAGAAAATTAATCTGGGATTAATTGCGGAGATATTTTATCTGGGATAAAATATCAATTAAAGAGAGATAATGATTAATTTGGAATTAATCGATTAAATTAATATATTTGATATATTAAACGAAATTAGATTTCGACGCGGAATTAAAATTAGATTTTATTTCGGGCGAACGAGTTAATTTAGAATTAATTCGTTAGCGATGTGAATAGTGATTTCGCTAGGCGTAATCATTTAATTATGACGCAACAAAAAATTCGTTAATTTAGAATTAGCGAACCTGAGCCCGAGATTATTTGCGAGCGCATTCGCATTTCGAATTCGAGTGCGGCACGTCAAATCAAGCGTCAAATTGCTAGTCGCATCAAGCGTCAAATCACAAGTCACTTTGAGTGAT
Organism: Zanthoxylum bungeanum; assembly: GCA_019454045.1. NCBI lineage: Eukaryota > Viridiplantae > Streptophyta > Magnoliopsida > Sapindales > Rutaceae > Zanthoxylum > Zanthoxylum bungeanum. Next base: position 18,700 of record SKCR01020338.1, on the reverse strand, counting down.
GTGACTTGACAACTTGATGGATTGAGTGATGTGTGAGTGGTTGGGGCTTTAATAGTTTGACTTTTAAAAGCCAAATTCAATTGAAATTCAAATATGTGTATATAATACACAAATTTGACAAACCAAAGACAACTCTCTCTCTCCATTCTCTTCTTCTTTTCACGCCCAAGGGGCCAATAAACCTTCTGGTTTGCTGTGAAATGCCGAGCAGTAGGGAAGCTTGGAGTGGGATTTTATGGCAAAATCTCAAGTGCTAGCACACTTACGAGACATGCGAAGGTGATAGGGAAGTCCACCCATGAGCCGGGAACCATTCGACGAAGCTTGGAGCTTGACGAAGGACCAAAATGGAGGCCAAACCAGTGAGCACACACAGCCCACTGTCGTGACAGTTCAAGGAGGAAGAATTCGTTTTTGTTGCCTCAGCGTCGCTCAACCGATCGATGTGAGTATTCCGCAACTTCTTCGATTGTTATTCACACATGATTCATGCTTATTATTGATCTTGGGACCTTAATAGAAACCAACAATTGTATCAGATGACAATATTAAAGATCCGCTGACGAAAGTTATACCTCATCAAAAGTTTGAGCGACATGTACATAGTTCAAGTATTAGATGCTTGAGTGACTGGCTATAGGCCAAGTGGGAGATTATTAGATAGTTATGACCCATAGCGTCACTATTTGTAAAATGTGTGAATGATGAAAGTCCTTATGATTAGTTCCGGATTGAGATGATATGAGACAATATCAATCCACGACGGTTTAATCATTAAACATCCCTAGACATAGTATTATCGAGACTGGACATCGATAATGCGGAATAGACTAGCATCGCACTTGTGCGTGTTATGGAAGCGTAACAACATAGTTCTCATATATTCAAGTATTGGATACTTATGCAAGTGTGGTAGGAGGTTGTGTTTTACCGATGGTACGGAAAATAGCTTCGCTCTGGATAGACCCCACGGAATCCCATTGGTAGTATGACTATGTGTCTATGGGAGTCCATATCAGGGTAGGTGTATTTGGTCTTAACCTGAGACTTGCATCGCTAGTACTTGCGACAATCAATACGCTTTGGTTTTGGTCGTCCAGGACTTTAACAGGTTCTGTGTACACCTCTTATGGGTTTATTGAGAATCGTAGTGTATTGGATGTGATGTCAAGACGGAATTATCACTTCAGTCATATGGAGATGATGGTCACACAGGGATACAGAACTGGTTCTCTAAAAAAAAAGGTTGCAACCGTCAGGATAATATGACTAGGTCATGATTATCCGATAATAAAGAGACTAGTTGCTTGTGATCCGATATATGCTTCATGCGGGGCAGAATTATTCCAGCCTCAGGCCTGCATGTGACATCAGATACTGGATCACGAGATACGCAATACTACGTATACTACGCCTGACATAGATCATATGTTCCATTAAGAATATTTCTGGAGAATTGGGTAGGCATGGCGCTTTGCTAGAAGCCAACCTTGTCTCATAAATCGGTAAGAACATAGTACAAGGTACGTACGTGTTCGAATAGTCCGACGACCGAATTTACTGCCAACATATCCAGGGATCTCTTGGGTCACTTCCCGAAGATTCACCGATGACGTATGATTTGAACATTATTAATATGGGATTAATAGCGGAGAGACTTTATCTGGGATAAAGTACTATTTGAAGAGAGAGAGAACGATTAATTTGGAATTAATCGATAAAATAATATATTCGATATATTATAAGAAATTAGATTTCGGCGCGGAATTAAAATTAGTTTTTAATTCGGGATAACGAATTGATTTAGAATTAATTCGCAAGCGACGTGAATAGTAATTTTGCTAGGGATGATTATTTAATTAAATTTGATTTAATTACCATGCAACGGAAAATTCGTTAATTCGGAATTAATGAAACTGAGCCCGGAATGTGTTTGCGACGCCCCTCCGATTTTGAATCAAACGCGGCCGCAAGTCACATCGTGAGTCACATCACTTGTCATTTTAGTGATAGATGTCAAGTCACCTTTTTGGTGAGTGACATGCAGTCACTATTCATGATGTTGGTTGGTATAGACATTTAATGCCATTTTGGAACTAAAAATTGGTGTTGACTTTTGGAAATCATATACCAAATTTTGGAATAGCTTTTTCATTATTGTTTTTTAAGAAAAACAAGTTGAAAAAAAAAAAAACTCTCTCTCCCAAAACCAGCAAAACCGTGACTCTCCAAGGAAGAAAGGGAATTGTTTTCTTTCATCTTTTGCTAGCACATTCAAGGAATCCATACAAGGTGTTAGGGAAACCGAACTAAGAGCTTGGGATCTATTTAAAGCTTGGAGCCTGTAGAACATCTTCAACAAATTCAAGCCTTGGCCGAATCCCTCAAAGTGCAAGGATAAAGTTTTGTTGATCATCACATCCAAAAGCCGTTCAATGTAAGTGTGTTTCTGCCACTCTTCGTTGCGTATTCATTCTATTTCTATGCTTATATTGATCTTGGGACCACCCTAGAAACCAACACTTGGCATGTTCTAGGAGAACCCAACAAGTAGCATATGTAATCCTTTGACTATAGGATAACATTGATTTTGTGTGAGATCCTCCACACTTTGATGCCATATATGTCAGAAACCTTTCATGGTCTGGCCTCTAGATGTTCACTGGGTGTGGACCGATGCACTCAATAATTAAGTGCGAAGCAAGACATGATCTGTCGGCCCGTATGTGTACCATAAGAGGTTTAGGTATCCATGTTAGTAAAGTCACGATTCTTAAATCCTTGGCTAAAGTGGATCACCTAGGGTGGATTGCATCAGTTATGAAGAATCGTGGACATGTCGACATGAGATGTGCACCTCGGAAACTTGACGGTATATTCCATGTTTCCTAAGCACAACTCAAATAGCCTACGATGAAGGGATTGTTAAACATATGTGATGACCTCGACTTGTATAGTCCAGAAAGGTCGTTCGTGTTCTTCGTGAAATCAGAGGTGGTCGAATTGCATACATATTACCTAGGCTTATATGACGAACGTGTCTGAACTTAGAGAGTCCCAATATGAAGTGTACTCGTTGAGCACTTCGGTAACCGGTTAATTTTGATAAAAGATAATATTTGATATTATAATTATCAACTAGGATAATCAAGTGTTATTGGATAACATTGATTATTTACTTTGACCTAATTGGATTAATTGGATTAATTCAATAATTACACAATGGCTTAATTGTAAAATCATAATTATCTCTACCATTTGAGGATATTATAGTAATTTGAAATATGTAATAATAGGTCATTTTGGCTTGATTTAATTGGATTAAATCAAAGTGGAAAATATTTAACTAATCCAATTCCTAATCATTGGCTTGATTTAATTGGATTAAATCAAAGTGGGAGACAATGGAGATTAGTCACACCTAATTATACATATTTGGACAAATAAAATTAAGCCCACTTAAAAGTTGATTAAAACTTTTATTAATTAAAAATTGACTAAGTTTTGCTATAAATAGCAAGCTTTAGGAAGTTTTAATTACAAGAAAAAGAATAAGTGTAAGCATAAGCAACAGCTTGAGTAAGTTATACACAAGTTATTCTTGAGAGATTAGCCTAAGTTAGAGAAGTGTTTATAGAAGCTAGTGAGGTCTATACAATATTTCATCTAGGAGAAATCAAGATTGGATCTTGAAGTGAAGCTTGGAAGCATTGGAAACAAGATTGATCTTGAAGTCAAGCTTGCACACCTTAGAGGTTCTCCAAAAATTTCAACAAAGGAGATGCATGATCACATAGCTTAATGTTGAAATAAGGCCAATCAATTGTGTTAGGATACTTTAGAAATATAAACACAATATGTGATGAGTGGTAAATAGTGCACTATTTCCCACGCATTTGACCTAATATTTTGTATAGATTCTTGCATTTTTTGAATATTTTGATGTGTTTTGTGTTATTTTGTAGATAAATAAAGTTTCAGGACTCTCTGGAAGTAATTTGGGGGCAAAACAGTGAAAAACAGACAAAAGGGCAAAATTGTCATTTTGTGCGTCGTGACACTGATCCTGCGTCGCGACCCTAACATGCGCCTAGTCATGCTAAAATACGTCGGGACACGTGTCACATTCTGAGAGGTTTGCTAAAATCCACCGTGCTAACGTGCGCCGTTTGCTAAAATGTGCCATGCTAATGTGTGCCGGACACGTGTCACCATCACATGCTGCCGACAATCATCATCGATGCTAAAATACGCCTGCGTCATGTCAACATCTCAGCGAATCACGCTAATGTGTACCGGGACACGTGTCGTTATCATATGCTGCCGACACTAATAATTCAGCCGCCGATGAAAGCGTGACACGTGTCACGATCTTGCAAAGCCAATCTGCCACTTGTCGATGATCTACGCACGTCGCTACGCGTGGAGCCTAGTGACACCTATAAATTCAGCTCGATTTCAGAATTCAAATTATGCCTTCCTTAAGTTTCTTTAGGGACTTTAAGGATTGCATCTTGATTGTTTAAGTTTTTGTAATTTAGATTAAGCATTTTTACTTTTAGTACTTTTAATTATGGACTTTTATTTCCAGTAATTAATTTTATTTTAATTACTTTTCTTTTCTTTTATGTTTAGTAGTTAAATTAATGCTGGGGAAGGGTGAAGCTTTTTACTATTATAATTTAGATTAATCTCCCTTAATTATAATATATAAACTATTTAAAACCTGACTTAACGAGGATACCGCCATATTGGTCGGTTGGTAATTAATTATAAATTGGTTTTAACATGACTATGCATGAATACCGCCTGGTTGGTCAGTTGGTAATTATTTTTTAATTTGACTTAATCAGGATACCGCCTGTATGGCTGGTTGGTAATTATCTCACAGACTTATATATTATAATATGGAAATTGTAATAATATAGATTAAAAGTTGATACCGCCTTCATGGCTGGTTTTAATTATGTAACATAATGTGACACCGCTTATAGGTTGGTCTTTAGGTGACAGATGATTACCGCATATATGGCTGGTTTATGGATAAATAATAACACCTCATTTATGGCTGGTTCAGCTTAAATGGGTAACACTGACAATTTCCATATTATAATAATTTGAGATTTCTAAAAGTGGATCCCCTAACCCCATCATTTTCTTTTTATTTTAGGAAAGTGATGAAACACAATATTTATAAGCTTAGTAATTGATTTAATTATATAATGGGTAATTCTAAAGTTTGTTTATTTAATATTAAGTTTAATTCTTCTTGTTTCCTGATCACTAATAAGATTGATGTGGTAAACTTAAAATGAACTTGGAAAATGGATTTTAGGTTATATCCTTAGATTCAATAGCTCACGATCTTCCTTGAGGATAGATAACCCTTTAATAGATTTCCTTACAGGATAGACATATACCTGTCGGGCGTGGGTAGCCATAATTGGAACTTGAACTTAATGAATTCAGATAACTTGGTTAACATAGGAATATGATTAATTGAGTTACACTGGGTATTTGCATCTGACCATCGACAGAGGCTTTTGCATAACTTTGTGTTCCAGGTTAGCAAATTAATTTATTACACATATATAAGAGAATCAATTCATCTTTTGAATAATATTGTGTGGAGTCACAACCCTAGGTATTTTGTGTCTTTTGTTATTTTCCTTAGTATTTTCTTTTGTATTTTATTTATTTATTTATTTAGAAAATCAACATACAACCAACCAATCAAGCAATCATTCTCTTCTTCCTATAATTAGATACCTATAAATAAATAGTATCAACAATTAATAACAAAAGTAGAAATTAAGTCCTCGTGGGATCGATATTCTTATACTACTTGAATGATACGTGCGCTTGCGTTATACGCGAGTGATTACGCCGGTCAAGTTTTTAGCGCCGTTGCAGGGGACTTATTATTCTTGAGTTATTAATTTTGAAGCTATCTAATTTACTTGTATCAACTTTTCTTTATTTTTATCTGTAATTTTTACTTCTTCTTTTATTTTTCAGGTGATTGACATGGATCTTTACTGGGAAATTGAAAGATTACGAGCTTTACAAGAAGAAGATACACCCCAAATCTGGGAGCAACAGTTCGATTTTTTGAGGCCTGTTGTCCAGCCCAACAATTATCATTGGATGTCAAGCAATACTACATTTGCTCAACATAACGCAATGTGGAGATGTGAGATATGTGATGGTAACCACCCGAGCGATCAATGGATATACCTTTCAGAGTGGCAGAATTATCAGAATCATTCAAGGTACGAAGAACCATCACATTTTCCATCTTATCCACCATCCATCTACGATCTTCATCAAGAACCAGAACCATCAGAGGAAGATCAGTTGATTCACATGCTCAAAGATTGGCTCAAGGAACGAGAAGCTCAATTTGATGCATAAATTCAGAGTCAAACGATGTCTATTCAGAGGATGACGGATCAAGTTAGATAATTAACAGATAACCTGAATCACATATCTCACGGAGAAAATTCAAATAATACTAAAGAAGCCTTCGAATATCTTGAGATTCATCATGACATCATAACAGAGGACGAGGCTAAGCAATATCAAGAATCAGAGGTATCAGTTCAGGAGCCCGAACCAACAAAGTCTCAATTTGATTTTTATTATTCTTCTGACTCTGACGAAGATCAATAAGCAAAGCTGTTTGTAGCAATTGTACCAGCAAGAGAGGATGAAACTTTCCATCCTTAAAATGAAGATCTTGGAGCTTGCTTTGCACTGATGTTTGAAGAAGATCTACCTAAGCCAGTCATATCCGAGGATGGAGACCTAAAATCAGACATATCTTTACATCCTCAGGTTGACACTAATGGAGCATGCATTTCACAGATGACAGATGAAGAGCTGAACAAGGAAATTTTAAAATACATATGTGAAGAAAATATGGAGCAAGAATTAGAGCAAATGGAAGGGCAATTGATTGACCATATTGAAGATCTCATACATTCAGGAGAAACATCACTATTTTGGGGAGTACAAATCAAGGACATCACCCAGAAGCTTGACAGAATGGAATTCCCATTCAAAGTCAAGCACCATACAAGACCTCCTGATTTTCTTTCTTTCTTTTCAAGAACCACTGGAGCGACAAAGATAAAAAATGTGACACATGCACTAAATGGGACAAAATTATTTTTACTGTCTTACCGTTTGAAAATACCCTTCAAAACCAACACTCACGGGATCGTCTTTAATCGAACATCCAAAACCACGCTGAAACCTCATTGACAGATGAATTTCAATCTCGTCTGGCTGAAGACAAAAAATTTAGCGCTAGCAGGGAGGCAACCCATGCAATTTGTTGTAATTTATGTATTTTGTGTATACATGTTGTAGAATTAATAATTTTGTGTGATATTTTCAGGGAAAAGCACAAATAGAACAATTAAGGAGGAATGAAGTTTGGCAATCACAAAGATGAGAGCTAATTCATTAGTGATGGCTGAGTAAGGAATGAATTCTTGAGACGCATCCAAATGAATTTATACCAAGCGAGTGGCGTATTGCGTACACAACTCCGTTGCCTTAATAATTGCTTTGATTTGTTTTCTTTTGTAATTATCTTTATTTTCACCGACAGGATCCGGACTTTTTGACCATTCACGATTTATTTTATTGTTTTGCTAACAATCGTCCTTTGAAAGATACTTGTGCTATTATTACTGACCCTTTTCAGGTGTTATAAATTCAACTCATCAATGCACTTTTGAAGGCATCCAGATAAAAATGGAAGCCACTTTAAGAAGATGAGTTGTAAATATCTGTGTCTTTTCTGGTACTAGTGTAGGTACTAAACCACAATACGTAGCGGCATCACAAGAATTGGGTCGAGTCTTAGCTGAAAGGAATATGCACTTAGTATATTCGGTGGAAATCTTGGACTAATGGGGATCGTTTCAAATGCCGTATAGGAAGGAGGCAGTCAAGTCTTGGGAATCATCCCAAAACCTTTGGCAGATGCAAATCTGATTGGACCATCAAACAGAGAAGAACTAATTGTGCCAAGTATGTCTGAACGACTGGTAGAAATGATTAACCGTGTTGATGCTTTTATTGCTTTGCCAGGAGGGTTGGGCACGTTGCAGGAGATTTTTACAGTGCTATCTTGGACGAACTTGAACATACACCAAAAACTGATTAGGTTGTTTAACGCATATGGATTTTATGATTTTCTTTGTGTGTTTCTTGATGATTCCGGAAAAATGGATTCGTGTCAAAACCTTTAAAAGAACTCCTCTTCACTGCCAGAACTGCCCAGGATTTAATTGACCAAATCTTAGCCTTTGAACCACAAATTGACCCTATCCTTTCCAAGATAAACTGGTCCGATAATGATCGTGGTAAAAAGTGTCGGATAAATCTAGATCTTAATATTTAATTTTAATATTGAATTTCACCTAACCATGTACTATCTTCTAAACTCATCTTATACTTTTTAAGACATTGGGGACGATGTCTTATTTAGGTTTGGGGGTGGGGAATAGTTGTAGTATTTTGTTGTTTTTATTTTTAGTCCCAAATTTTCGAAAAAGTTCAAAAAAATTGAAAATTTTACAAAAAATGAAAAAAATATTTTGTGTTTTTATGTTTTTAATTTGATTAATCGGGTGAAATTGGTGTGAGATAACTGTGTAAGGAGTTTCCACTCCTGAGACGTATCTCAACCTATTTCGGAACAAGTTAATTTTTGTTTATTTCCTTTTGAATTATTTAATTTGTGAATTCTCCATAATACTGACTAAAATGAATCTTCATATGTTCAGTTGACAGGTATTGTCAACATACATAGTAACATACGGACATGAGTTGTAATTGATAAGTTTGTAATATTCAGTACTCGAGTTTAATTGGAGGAAGTATATAAGAAATCGATGGGATAAAAAAACGTCTGAGATCCGAGTTATTAAGTCCGTAGGGGTGTTTTAACACCTAGTGCCCTAAAACCAACTGGTTTGGGAGCCACTGGCCCAAAGCTCGTTACATGGATCGAAGATGTTAAAATATATATATATATATATATATATATATATATATATATATATATATATATATATATATATATATATATATCTGAAGTCTGAGTAATTAAGTCCGTAGGGGTGTCTTAACATATGGTGCCTTAAAGCCAACTGGTTTGGGAGTCACTGGCCTAAAGCTCGCTATATGGATGGAAGATATTGTATATAAATAAAAAAAATCAGAAAAATCGAAAAAATATTCCATTGTTTAAAAAATGTGTGAATTCTGATATAACATTAGGACAAACATATTATTCTCTTCTCAACTATACTTATGACTATTGTGGGTAAAAATGAGTTGATTAATATTTTGTTGGCTGTGTGTATGGAGAATGGTAAAAATAATCAGAGAATTTACTTATTCAGTACTTTAGAAAGAAAGAAAACAACTCTAAACTTGGATAAGAAGTTTCACCTTGTTAGTCGTTTACTTCATTATTCTCTTTTCTCTTGTCTTTTTGTTTTTGTCTGCATAAGTTTTAATATCTTTTTACTTTTGTAAAATGTTTGTGGGTATCGTTGCTGTAAGCCCTCATGAGACTACAACTCGTCCACTAGGGACACCTAGGGGTTTAAAGGATTGTTGCATATGCTAAATGCAACTGTGATCCCTACGAAAGTGGTTTAGTTTAATGTTTATTTTAAAGATGTTTATGTTATTTTATTTTGTTGTTTTGCTCGAGGACTAGCAAAATGTTAGGTTTGGGATGTGATTAGTGGTAAATAATATGCTTATGTATTAGGTCAAAGATGTTCATGTTGGACATAAAAATTTAATAAGAGTTTGGAACTCTAAATTAAAGCTTTAAGCTATGGCTACCATTCTAGAATCACTTGAGCACCTTTGGGTGACCTAGAATTGCTCAAGAGACATTTCTTATTGGGATCCTATTTTTGGTTGTAATTTGATTCAGAGAAATGCATATATATTTATTTAAAATTTATTATGCTTATTTTGTAATAAGTTTTGTGGTTGGTTTTGAAATTAAAATTTTTTTGGGTGAATTTTTTAAGTGTTTTAAAGTTTTTGTTTTTAGAAAATAAATTAAAAAAAATTATATAGATGTTGCTGCTCTCGGCCAAATTGGCTGAGAGCATTTGTGGCGCTGCAGCGCCACGCATGCTGCAAAGCAGCATGCTGAGTTGGATGCATGTTTTGCCCCGATAAGTTGTATTTTTCAATTTTTTTATCATGAGTGGAATTTTTCTGAATCCAGATTTATTTCTGGTTTTCTCTGAAACACTTGAAAAATAAAATATTGTATTTTAATAATTTTTAAAATAAAGCCATGTTAGATATCCACGGATTAGACCCACTTCCGCTGTGTGGGGTTTCGATCCGACCCTAGAGGTTCCACAACTGCACCAACATCAAGAACCTTCCATATGTTTCTAATGAAACGCGGATAGAATATTTTGAATGGTTCAAAGATATTTGATTTGAATTTTTAAAAACTATATCTTTAAAATTCATCATGAATCTTTGAATTGTTCAAAGATGTTTGATGCGATCAAACATATGAATTTATGGCAATTAGTTCTAAGATTATTCTATGAATGTGATTCTTGCTCAATATTATTCTTCTACGATTCCATCGTGATGGAATTAGTCAGTGGGAGAAATCGAATCTTATATGATTTGGTTCGTTTGATATTGAGTGTTATCGAATTAGTTTCAATACTCTTGAGGATTTATTCCGGTAATACATTCATCATTTTTAATTATGGTTCCATTAGTTTCTACAGTTACGTATATGATATATATATAAGTAGAAAATTCGAATCTTGAAAAGTTTGAGATTTGAATCTTTCTTTTGTATAATGGTTATATAATTGAAAAGTACTTGCGCCTCGGAGGTACAATCAAAAGTTTATCATTTTTTCTATTTAATAGAATATTGTATTCTATTTGATAGATATATTTTCTAGGATCCCGAGTAATAAATTTATTTTATTACATGGTGTGTAACATTAGATGTTAACGATTGTAGAAAAGACTTGACTTATTGAAGTAAAATATGAGAGTGATAAACTATAAATGGAACTACGTAATTAATAAGATGAAAATACCTTTAGACATCTTCCATATAATTCCAATAGGATGTCAGAATCATGTACAAAGTATTTGATACTAAATGGTTTTGTTGTTTTCTTATCGAAGAGAAATTATCCTATAACATACAATGGGAGCAATATTTGATATTGATTTGGGAAGTTAGCATTAAATCATAGATTTAAGATTGTTTATAGCTTACTACGATCAAGTTTTGAACTTGATTGAGCTTTCGTTATGAATCGTTCATAAAATGTGCAAATGATTTGCGTAGCAAAAACATAGTGATTTTATTAAAGGTTTAACCTTTATAGTACGACAGTGAGAAAGACTATATTTAGCAATCTATTGTAGATTCTGAGACAACTTATTTCTAGTCACACTAATTGAACAATTAAAAATCTGTTAGTTAATGTTAATATTAAGCTATGTATTTAGCTAGGAATACAAAGTGGTGTTCCTGAATGATTTCTTCGAAGAAGAGATCCATTATGATTTCTTTGTCTGTAGAGTTCACTCTGGAATGGCCATGGAGTTTGTATTCTGCTAAGATCGCAGTTTGATATACCAGCTTATAGAGCCTTTTGCAGGCTCAGATGAGCTTTCTGAAAATATGTGTTCTCTAATTTTGATATTAGTCAGATTGTCTAATTATATCAAAGCATAGAGAATACAAATATGATAGTAGGGTTAGTTGGAGCGTACATATTGTTGGGAAGCGGCCGCGAGTGCGCAGCGGAAAATTAAAAATTATGATGCCGCTATCCCTTTGCCCAAGACCCATTTGTTTTGATTATTCTACAAGTCTAGACATGTTACTATATATTCTAAGCATAAAAACTCATAAAACATGCAAAGAACATAAACTTAAACATGCTAACTATCATAAGAACTCTAATTAAAAATAAAGAAAGAAAAAGACTTACTTGAACAAAAGACTCCTCCAGTCCTCCCTCCAATCTACAAGCTTTTCTCGAACTCGGCAAGCTCTTCCATGTTCCAAAGAGCCACCCAAGTGTGTGGCCTCCAAAGGTGCACATACCAAAGCCAAAACTCAACGGCAAGACTACACCTTGAGTGCACAGGTATTTTTCCCTTGGTGCTAGCCTAGGCAAATACCTCAAAACTTTTAACTTGAGATTCCTTTAGTCAATTGGACTTAAGGATCCTCAAAATCAGTGGCTTACTCTTAAACTTTAGAGTTGCTCACTTATATAAACCCAAGATATGAAAGGTTTTTTGGTGTAACAAATTTGTAAAGAATTCTTTGGGTTTATATAGGTGCTCCAAAGACAACAAAATTAATTAAGAATCCGATGTGGGATAAATGCTAATTTAATCTTAGCCATTGGATCTTAATTTAGTGGTTTAATGACATTATAAAACCCTAATAAGAGTTTGGGCCGAATTGGAATTCAAAACAAATAAAAAAAAATTAAAATGAAGCGCCATCTGCGCTTTTTTTATTTATTTTTATTCCAATTCCCAATGTACCCCTATCGTCATTCACCAATCCTTAAGCCACTATGGAACCTCATAAATGATCTGTTCAATAATTAAGCACATTGAACTATTTATGAACAATTCCTATAGTAATTATACATGCTGTTAAATTTGTACTGTGCACTGTTAACTATTGATTTCGACTTTGTTATGTGTGACCTTTTGGGTTCCCCTCAAGTTGGACATGAAATGAATCGTGATATTTTAATCGAACATAAATTATCCTCCGATCAGATGGTCGTTTGATTTCAATGACCAAGGTTGACATCTAGCAACAAGTTTAGGCCCCCAAATGAGAAGGAAATATATATACTCATTCTGTATGCGATTTACATATGATACGGACCATCGCCTCACTGTATCCCCACCTTTTGACCTAGGGTACGGAAAGTGTCTACCCATATGGTCAAAGGTATGATGTTGATAGTGTAATGAATCGTGCTAACCCAAGAATCTCACATGATTCTTCCGTTGCGGCCACAGTCTCAAGCACTGATCACACATATCAACCCGCGAACTTGAATACTACTCTTATAAGAAAATATTATCCGAGAGAGTGGCGATTCTCTGTTTATCTTTACAAACTTCATGTGTTTCAACAAATGACCCAATCATACCCTTATTACCGGATCTTTTGAACTGGGAAGGAGAATGTCAAAGTTATTTGATCCACAAATAAGATTATAAAGACCTCAAGTCTAAGGACTAGTCATATAATCGATACATGAAAGTTCTCACACCATGTGAAAACTTTCGGCGGTAAATTCGATGGACACGAGCAACTCATGTATCCATGTGACATACGAAGCAGACGGATCTCCGCTAGTAGCCTATGAGATCCGCTACCTCACTCAAGGGCGGGTCATATCATCATGCTAGTCTCTCTGCTTTGTGAACGCCCAGATTATTCACAAAACTATGACTAGGAACGTTTGGGACTAATGATTCTCATAAGACGTGGAAGCCATCATCTTATTACTCCAAGGGCTTTATTATAGTGTTTGATGATTCATATAATTTATGTAAGACACGTATAAAAAAGATTGCCATTTTATTAATTAATGAAAAATATTACAAATACATGTACATATAGCCCATCCATAAGTTGGGTATAGGGAATATCCATTACAATCTCCCACTTGTACTATAGCCAACTAGTATGAATCTGGACACCATACTCTCAGGTGTGCCTATCATGCTTTTGTTGAGTCGGGCCTTTAGTTAGAGAATCTGCAAGATTATTTTCTGTGGGTATTTTCTCTATAATAACTTATTTTCTCTCAACAATCTCCCTGATAAGATGAAATCACCTGAGTACATGCTTGGATTTCTGATGGGACCTTGGTTCCTTTGATTGAGCAATGGCGCTTGTGTTGTCACAGTACATCGTAACGCCATTCTTTATCGCGGGAAGCACTTCTAGCTCCGTGATGAACTTCTTTATCCATACTACTTCTTTAGTTGGCTCAAATGCTGCAATATACTCGGATTCAGTGGTGGAATCCGTTGTAGTTGACTGCTTTGAGCTTTTCCAACTGACAGCTCCGCCATTCAAAGTTAAGAGATATTCTGTTTGCGATCTGCTGTCATCCCTATCGGTATGAAATCTCGCATCATAGTAACCAATGAATTTCATCTCAGAACAATCTCTGTATGTCAAGAACACATCCTTAGTTCTTCTCAGATAGTTGAGGATTATTTTGACAGTTGCCCAGTGTTGCTCACCAGGATTTGCCTGATACCTGGTCGTTATGCTAAGAGCATAAGAGACATCAGGTCTTGTATATAGCATGGCATTCATGATCGATCATATTGCTGAAGCATAAGGGATCCTACTCATACGCTCTCTATCTGAAGGAGTATGTGGACATTGCTCCTTAGATAATTTGATTCCATGACAAGTAGGTAAATTACCTCTTTTGGAATCTTACATTTTGAATCTTTTCAAAACTTTATCTATGTATGTAGATTGAGAAAGTCCTAACAACCTCTTGGATCTATTACGGTAGATCTTAATACCGAGGATGTAGGCTGCTTCTCCCAAATCTTTCATGTAGAAATTCTAAGATAACCATTGCTTGGTGGCTTGCATCATGGGAATATCATTCCCGATGATTAATATGTCATCGACATATAATACAAGAAATACAACAGCACTCCCACTACTTTTCGTGTAAACACAAGGCTCGTCTACATTTTTGATGAAGTCAAATTCTTTGATTGTCTCATCAAATCGTATATTCCAACTTCTGGAGGCTTGCTTGATTCCATAAATGGATCGTTTAAGTTTGCATACATTATTATGATCATCCTTAGATGCAAACCCCTCAGGTTGTGTCATATAGACTTCCTCTACGAGGTTCCCATTAAGGAAAGCTGTTTTGACATCCATATGCCAAATCTCATAATCAAAGTGTGCAGCTAGTGACAGTGAAATTTGAATGGACTTTATCATTGCAACAGGCGAGAAGGTTTCGTCATAGTCAATTCCTTGGATTTTTCTATAACCTTTCGCCACCAACCTAGCCTTATAGGTTTGGATGTTGCCTTCTGCATCAATTTTACAATTTTAAATCCACTTGCAGCCTATGGGTTTTATCCCTTCAGGTGCATCCACCAAGTCCCAGAATTAATTCTGATACATAGAGTCTATTTCAGATTTCATGGCCTCAAGCCACTTGACTGAATCGATGTCACGTATTACTTCGTCATAACTGGTGGGATCGTCATTATCAATGACCTCATCATGTTCCTTATCAATATGGAAACCATATCTTTCAGGCTCATATCTTTCACTACCAGACCTTCTGAGTTCATAACCTTGTGGTTGTTCCATCGCTGCCCTTTTGAGGGGCCTGAGGTTTAGTTCTATGTTAGTTTGTTATTCTCGTACCTCATTGAGGTCAAGTCTACTCCCACTATATTTCTTGAGAAGGAATTCATTCTCTAGAAATTTAGCATTTCGTGAGACAAATGTTCTTTGTTCATTTGGGACGTAGAACACGTATGCTCTTGAGTTCAAGACATATCCTACAAACTTATATTTAACTACCCTATCATCCAATTTGTTAGTTTGTGTGTGCTTAACGTATGCGTCACATCCCCAAACTCTTAGATAACTAAGACTAAGACGTTTCCCAGACCATAACTCATATGGTGTTTGATTAACAGTCTTGGAAGGAACTTGGTATAGTAGTAGTGTTGCAGTTTCTAAAGCAATACCCCAAAATGAAAGAGGTAGATTCGTGTCTGGCATCATTTATCAGACCATATCTAATAATGTCAGATTTCTCCTTTCAGAGACCCCATTATATTGTGGAGTTCCCAGAGGAGTCCACTGGGAAACAATGCCATCTTCTCTGAAGTAATCTTGAAATTCGTCGCTTAAGTATTCACCACCTCGGTCAGACCTTAGTGACTTAATACTTTTATTAAGCTGGTTTTCTACTTCAGCTTTGAAGTCTTTGAATTTCTCAAAGGCTTCAGATTTGTACCGCATAAGGTACACAAGCCCATATCGCGAGTAATCATCGATAAAGGTAATGAAGTAGGAGAATCCACCTATAGTAGTGACTGACATTGGTCTGCATACATCAGAGTGTATGAGTTCTAATGTCTCCGTTGCACGCTGTCATTTACCTTTGAAGGGTAATTTGGTCATTTTATCAAGTAAACAAGACTCACAAGTTCCATAAGGTTCATATTTGAAGGGTCTGAAATACCATCCATATGTAGCTTAGTTAATCTTGTTTCATTGATATGACCTAATCGACTGTGCCATAGAAGTGATTCATTGAGATTATACGAGTTAACGTTGTATATATTAGAGGTTGAACATTGTTTGTTAGTTTGTAAGACATAGATACCATTATTCAAAATACCATATCTATATTTTATTTCATTAAAATAAATAGAACATTCATTACAACTTATTAGGCATGAAAAGCCTTTATTACATAAAGAAGAAATTGAAATGATGTTCTTTACTAGAGAAGGCACATAAATACAATCTTCTATTGGACAATTATGACCCATAACATCACTATTTGTACAGATCATTGTGTGTTGTAAAAATTAACTGTGTGACAAATAAGATTGCACTCTTATCATTTGTGTTAGATAACCTAGATGTATAAATGGTAGGAGGTCCCTATGATTTGTTCCTGGACGGAGAATGATATGAGACAGTATCAGTCCACGAATGATAAATCATTAAATATCCATAGTCAGAGTATTATCGAGATTAGACATCGATAAATACGTAAAAGACTAGTATTACACTTGTGCGCGTTGTGAGGGCACAACGACATAGTTCTCATATATTTGGGTATAGGATACTCATGCAAGTGTAATAGGAGGTTGTGTTTTACCGATGGTACGGGAAACAGCTTCACTCTGGATAGACCCCCTCGGAATTCCATTGGTAGTATGACTATGTGTCTATGGAAGTTCGAAATCAGGGTAGGTGTATTTGGTCTTAACCTAAGACTTGCATCGCTAATACTTGCGACAATCAATATACTTTGGTTGAGGTCGTCCATGGCTTTAACAGGTTCTGTGTACGCCAATGCTGGGTATATCGAGAATCGTAGTGTGTTGGGTGTGATGTCAAGACGGAACTATCACTCCAGTCATATGGAGATGATGGTCACGTAGGATACGAGACTGGTTCTCTTAAATGCTGCAGCTTTTGGGATAAAATGACAAGGTCAGGTTTATCCGATTATAGAGACTAGTCACCAGACATCCGACATGTGCTTCGTATGGGGCAGACACAATTCCAGCCTCAGGCCTAGCACGTGATCATTCGATACTGGACAGAAATACGCAATACTATGTATACTACGCCTGATATAGATCATTTATTCCTGTAAGGATGTTTCCGGAGAATTGGTTAGGCATGGCGCTTTGCTAGAGGCCATCCTTGTCTTGTAAATCGGTATAAACGTAGTACTTGGTACTTATGTGTTCGGATAGTCCGACGACCGAATTTACTGCCAACATATCCGGGGATCTCATGGGTCGCTTCCCAAAGATTCACCGATGACGTATAACTCACACTCTAAATTAATCTGGGATTAATAAGAAGAGAGAGAAAATTAATCTGGGATTAATTGCGGAGATATTTTATCTGGGATAAAATATCAATTAAAGAGAGATAATGATTAATTTGGAATTAATCGATTAAATTAATATATTTGATATATTAAACGAAATTAGATTTCGACGCGGAATTAAAATTAGATTTTAATTCGGGCGAACGAGTTAATTTAGAATTAATTCGTTAGCGATGTGAATAGTGATTTCGCTAGGCGTAATCATTTAATTATGACGCAACAAAAAATTCGTTAATTTAGAATTAGCGAACCTGAGCCCGAGATTATTTGCGAGCGCATTCGCATTTCGAATTCGAGTGCGGCACGTCAAATCAAGCGTCAAATTGCTAGTCGCATCAAGCGTCAAATCACAAGTCACTTTGAGTGATGTGACTTGACAACTTGATGGATTGAGTGATGTGAGTGGTTGGGGCTTTAATAGTTTGACTTTTAAAAGCCAAATTCAATTGAAATTCAAATATGTGTATAAATACACAAATTTGACAACCAAAGACAACTCTCTCTCTCCATTCTCTTCTTCCTTTTCACGCCCAAGGGGCCAAATAAACCTTCTGGTTTGCTGTGAAATGCCGAGCAGTAGGGAAGCTTGGAGTGGGATTTTATGGCAAAATCTCAAGTGCTAGCACACTTACGAGACATGCGAAGGTGATAGGGAAGTCCACCCATGAGCCGGGAACCATTCGACGAAGCTTGGAGCTTGACGAAGGACCAAAATGGAGGCCAAACCAGTGAGCACACACAGCCCACTGTCGTGACAGTTCAAGGAGGAAGAATTTCGTTTTTGTTGCCTCAGCGTCGCTCAACCGATCGATGTGAGTATTCCGCAACTTCTTCGATTGTTATTCACACATGATTCATGCTTATTATTGATCTTGGGACCTTAATAGAAACCAACAATTGTATCAGATGACAATATTAAAGATCCGCTGACGAAAGTTATACCTCATCAAAAGTTTGAGCGACATGTACAT
>SKCR01020337.1:0-35063 GCA_019454045.1 Zanthoxylum bungeanum | reverse complement strand
AAGGAGATTTTGATTTTCTTCTGCTTTCTCATAGTTTCAAGATGAAGATATCTTCAAGAGAGTGATTTTGAATGTGAAATGATAGAGGGTATTTCTGTCCAATTTTGATATTTTTGACAAGAATAAATATAAAAACCCACTATTCTGTCCAATTTTGATATTATTGACTAATGGCTAATTGGAAAAATAGCCCTTAAAATTGTATGGTTTAGCTAATTTTCCTTTTAAATTAAAAGTAGCCTTGGAGAGGTTTGAAATAAAAATATTAAGTGGCAATTTCATTGTGAAACGTAAAAATTATTGGTTGGGATTTAAGATAATTTTCATCTCGAATAAAAAATTAAACCTCATTTTAAATTCTAAATTTTAAATTAAACCATTCATAATCTGTTGATGGTGTTTTCAGGCACTATGATATTTAAGGCAGCACGACAAGGACAGAAGGTAATTCCCTGACTGGTTGAGATCATCAAAGCCGATCCGGCCACTATACAGTAAGAGACCGAACACTTGATGATAGATGACCGACCACTTTAGTTCGGATGACCGAGCACTATAAAGTCGGCAGAAACACTCTCAGCATAAAAGACTATCATGACCGACCTCATGGAGACCGACCAGACGAGCGAGATATGCTCAAAGATAATGACACCCTATTCTTGCGGATAAGATAAGCAAATTATCCTACTCTCACAAGGAAATGAAGTCAGAATCTGAAAAGGAATAAGAAAAGAGAAGGCAATATTAGACTAGGAATCCTTGCAAGAAGAGAAGACTGAGTTCAACTAGGATTTCTTATGCAAATAGGAGTCTGATTTCTATACTATTAAATAGGAGGGCATAGTATGTGTAAAAGGGATCGAAAAAATTAGTGATCAGAATCATCAAGCTCTGACTTGTAAAAGCACAAAAAGATCTGAGAAACGTATTGGAGTAATAAAAAGTAGCATCCTGTTTCTGCCCGTGGACGTAGGTCGGACCAAGATCCGCCGAACCACGTTAAATCTCTTTGTCGATTGGTGTGTTTATATGTCTATGTCCTCGCTAAATTTGCTTTTGGTCCCCCATAACCAAACAAATTCACTATTGAAGGAGGATTCCCTCGGAGGTGAAATTCCTATTTACCCTGAGACCAAAATCCACCGTCAACAGTTGGCGCCGTCTGTGGGGATTCAACAAAAAGCAACTCGCGTAGTAAGACAATGGCGGAAGGCGGAAACCACCGATCGTTAGGGAGCTCGGCTGCGGATTGGATGGAGAAGATCGAGGAAAACCTGAGGAAAGAAAGGGAGGAAAACCAGACTCTGCTAAAAACCATAGTAGACCGGTTGGAAAAGATAGAATGAGCGCACGACGGAAAATTCAAGGCCGGAACTAGCCGACGAAGGAATGAAATAGCGGAAGGAAAGAGAATTGTCGATATAAGTGAGGACGACAGACCCCGGAGGAGGGATCCCTACAGGGTAAGATCCGTGGTGGTGCAGAGAGATTCCCAGACCGAGGACACATGGGAGGAAGAGGATGACAAATCATCACCAGACTCCTCCTACGATAGCCCTCACAGCACCCGGAGAAGAGGGAAAGAATATACCGAAGAAGTACGAGAAGATACCGACCCTGAGAAGCGCCACTCCCAAGATAGTAGAAAAAAAAAAGAAACTACTGGGACAGATTGTCATGGAAATTCAGGGGAAAGGCCTCTTGGTAGAACCCGACCAAAAAAGATTTCCTCTGGACAAGAGGAACCAAAAGGCTTACTGCATACATCACAACTCCAGAGGACATGCAACAAACCGAACATAAAGAGAAATATGCCCTCTAAGGTTCCGAACAGCTCGGGGCTGGATCTTATTCCGCCGAGGTCATCTCGCTCGGGGTCGGGGTACGTCCCACCGAGTCAACCCTTCGGACTGGGGACGTAACGTTCCCCCTGGTCCAAGTGCCTTTTTCAGCTCGGGGTCGGGTACATCCCACCGAGTAGGGATGGCAGTGGGTAGGGTATGATGCGGGTTTGTCATTACCAAACCCGCACCCGCATATGTGAACAAATTACCAAACCCGCACTATACCCAATGCGGGTTTTAATTTTCATTACCAAACCCGCACCGCAAATAAAAACAAATTACCAAACCCGCATTGGTACCCAACGGATTTTTTGCGGGTTTGGTCATCTCAGGATTTTTTGCGGGTTTGGTCAATGTGTCTGTTAGTATAACATTTTTTGTTTTGTAAAATAAGTAACCTGCTCATTCTTCCTATAAAACGTATTCACTTTTTTCACTCTTAGTTTAGACTTTTTATTTTCACCCACTGCATTATATAGTTCTGAAAGGGTTATGCTAGGAATTGAGCCAGTCCACGAAAAAAGAAAATAAATATCATAAAAATTACTATACATTTTTGAACTGATAAGCTTTGAAAATAAAAGCTTAGGATCTTTAGGATTAAATTATCTCAAAACAAATAAACAAAACCCAAATTAAAAAAGAAGAAATACAGTCAAATTAAAAAATTAAAAAATGAAATGATATACCACTATACCAGTGAGCAGGTTGCTGAATCAAAGATGAGGATTTGAGGAGTCGAGTGAGGACTGAGGACTGAGGAGTGAGGATTGAGGACCAGTGAGCAGGTTGCTGACTTGCTGCGGCTAGGGCTTGGGAATTGAGAGTTGAGATGAGTAATTAGGTTTTGTTTGTCAGCACGCACAGGCGCACAGCATATGCAATAAGAAATCATAAAACATGATTTCAGATTTAAACAAATCACAAAACAAGTCACGGCCCACGGGCCATAAGCCCACAAATCCCTTTTATATTTTTTTTTGTTAATTTTTGCGGGTATGCGGGTACCCATTGCGGGTACCCGCATATTTTACTAAAATACCAAACCCGCACCGCACCCGCAGCGGGTTCTATTTTAAAATACCAAACCCGCACCATGCCCACTAATATATTTACCACACCCTACCCATTGCGGGCGGGTTTTGGCGGGTTTGCGGGTAAGTGGGTAAAATTGCCATCCCTACCACCGAGTCAGCCCTTCGGACTGGTGACGTAACATTCCCCCAGGTCCAAGTGCCTTTTTCAGCTCGGGGTCGGGTACATCCCACCGAGTCAGCCCTTCGGACTGGGGACGTAACATTCCCCCAGGTCCAAGTGCCTTTTTCAGCTCGGGGTCGGGGTACGTCCCACCGAGTCATGCTCATCGGTCTGGGGACGGGATATTCCCCCAAAACCAAGTATCTCTCTTAGCTCGAGGTCCTCGGAAATATTCAGGGACATACTCGATGCATAGGATCCGTGAGAAGCATAGCACGGGGAAGGATGATACCCCTGTGGCGATTGCCTACTCCAGTGTTACCGGACATAAGGAGGAATACGCCCTTAATGTGTCGAGCACTCTTTGATCCTCACGTACCCGATGTAATGGATCTGTGGGAAACCATAGCACGGGGGATAATGATGCCCCCGTGACAATTGCTAGCTCCAGTGTTACAGGACCTAAAGGAGGAATATGCCCTTGGTATCCCGGACACTCTTTGATCCATTCATCATCTGGATCAGCGAGAGACACAGCACGGGGATGCATTATGCCCCTGTGGCGTGTGCCTGCTCCAGCGTGGTAAGGAGGAGCCCTCATACAATACACAGGCTCCCCAGTGAACCGACGTGTAGAGGATGTACCCTCACCATTCAAACGCTCTTCTGATCCGAATCTTGGTTCGCCGGGACACTGAATTGAAAGATTCAGAATTATGTTTTGGAGACCTCAGAAGGGACGCTGTTTTGAGGCATCCATGTTGTTGTTTATGCTTGCAAAAACGTTTTTGGGATAGGTGCTAAGTCACCCCCACCTTTTAATTTTATTTTCCAGAATCTTGTTTTTTGTTTTTCGCCGATCTGGCAGAGGGACGCCCATGCCAGATTCGGTAGGGTTTCAAAGGTTGATTCACTTCCATTCTGAATAAACCCTAGGGGTTAGTCGGCTCGGGGCTGGATTTCGTTCCGCCGAGGCTACTTGGTTATTCAGCTCGGGGTCGGGTTATATCCCACCGAGTCAGCCCTTCGGACCGGGGACGTAACATTCCCCCAGGTCCAAGTGCCTTTCTCAGCTCGGGGTCGGGTTACGTCCCACCAAGTTAGCCTTCTTTGGATTGGGGAGATAACATTCCCCCAGAGCCTAAGTCTTTCACTCAGCTCGGGGTCGGGTTACATCCCACCGAGTCGGTTTCTTTGGACTGGGGAGGTAACATTCCCCCAGAGCCAAGTGTCTCACTCGGCTCGGGGTCGGGTTACGTCCCACCGAGTCAGTCTTCTTTGGATTGGGGAGATAACATTCCCCCAGAGCCCAAGTCTTTCACTCAGCTCGGGGTCGGGTTACGTCCCACCGAGTCGGTTTCTTTGGACTGGGGAGGTAACATTCCCCCAAAGCCAAGTGTCTCACTCGGCTCGGGGTCGGGTTACGTCCCATCGAGTCAGTCTTCTTTGGATTGGGGAGATAACATTCCCCAGAGCCCAAGTCTTTCACTCAGCTCGGGGTCGGGTTACGTCCCACCGAGTCGGTTTCTTTGGACTGGGGAGGTAACATTCCCCCAGAGCCAAGTGTCTCACTCAGCTCGGGGTCGGGTTATGCCCCTCCGGCTCATGATTAAACCTCGAAGGGTCTCAAAGTGTTCGGATATCAGGAAGCATAAAGAAAAAGAGAAAGAGATAAGAAAGTCACATAAATATATATATATATATATGTCAAAATACAGTTTGAATTGTTATTACAAAAAGTTTACACAGGGCCCGGTCGGGTTACCCTTTCTCATTCAACCCGCGCAGGGGCAGGAATTTCTTCCTCAGCCAGCTCAGACAGCGGGAGGATCGGCTCGACCTCGGGAGGAGGAACTACGGCTTCAACCTCGGCAGCATGAGAGACCTCTGCTTCAGGGATGGGAGGAGGGATCTCAAGGCAGTCCTCACCAGGGGCAGGAACATCAGGTCGTCCTTCTTGGGAAGCCCCGAAAGCCGGAACCACTGAAATCGGGTCGGGATCCATCACCTCCTCAGAAGGAGGAGGGAGCCATTTCCGGAACTCCTCCTCAGATATATCCCCCTTGCAAAAGCTGATGGCCGCATAAATAGGATCCATATTCAGACTTGGCAGCACCATCGGTATCAGTTCAGCACAGTCACCAACCCCCTCAAGGCGGATGGCCTCCTTCTCGGTCTCAAGATCGACCTCTCTCTCCTCAAGCTCGGCCTCTTTCCTTTCAAGATCATCCCGGGCCCGTGCCATCTGTTCATCCTTGGCTTTCAGCCTAGCCTCAACACTTGATACCTTCCCTTTCAAAATGCCAATCTCAGATTGGGCAACTTTCAAATCCTCCCTGGCAGTATCGGCAAGTTTTCGCTCCAACGCAGCAGTGGCCTTGAGAGCCTTGTTTGTTTTGAAGTCCTCTATTGCAGTCGTTTCATGATTCTTTATCACCTCCTCCCGGTCGGCCAGTTTAGCCTCCACTTCTGTAAGGTGATTCTGAAGTCTCTGGGCCTGACCACCCTCGGACAATAGACTCAGAAGGAGGTCCTTATTCTTCGCCATGAGGTAAGTAGCCTGCACGAAAACAAAGAAAGTCAAGATATGAGATGAAGAAGACCGAGAACCGAAATCAGAAAAAAGAAGAATAAAACTACCTTTGCCATTTGAGAGCTCATCTCGGTCACCACAGCTTCAGGAGAGATATCCTCATATCTCGAAACCTCCCCCGGGGGAATCACCTCGGCCAATTCATTAAAAGCCGGCACTAAATGGGAAGTAGCCTCCTGGATGCCTTCTCCCAAGTCATCCACCCCGAGGATCACGGAACCTTTCCGCTTCTTAGTAGAACCCTCGGAAGATTTTTTCCCCCGACGGACATCTTTCTTCTTGCCCGGGACAGGCTCCTCCTCCTCCCCCCCAACTCAGCCTCCTCGGCCCCAAATTGACGCCTCCTTTTCCTAAAAGGCTTCGGCGGACTGATGAGACGAGTAGACCCCGATGACTGCACACCAGGAGAAGATAGACCCCGACCAGCCGGCTGAACTTTCCCCTGAGATACCCTCCCAGCCTCAGTAGGTTCAGGCTGTGCCCGGGAAGTTCCCGTTTCCACATGACCGGCCTTCTTCATAGTACCAGCCAACTTCTAAAGAAACTTCGGCCTCTTTGACATGCCTACAAAAAAGAGGGGAGAAGGAAATCAGGACCCGAGCATATAACAAAGACATCAAACACTATAAAACAAACAGAGAAGTCAAACTAAAACAGTTAGCAAACATCTACCTATCCGACCCGAGGCCTCCGAAGGGACAGTCCGAGTAAGGCCCGACTCAACAAAGGCCGCATCATTAACCAACTTCCTCCAGTGGGCAGCATACCCCCGAGCCCAATATACCCGCCTCCGGACTTGACGAGAAACCTTGGGAGCATCTCGCCAACAAGTTGGGAGGAATCAGAGAAGTTAGAAACCTAAGAAACTAAGAACGAGAATAAGAAAAAAGAGGGGTATTAAACTCCTAACCTCCCGCCCTGAAGATGTCCGGAACCGAGACGTCCTCCTCAAACGATCTCAGGACCCGACCCCAATCCCCAGTAGCCCAGAACCAAAGATCCTTGAAATTCTTGTTAGAGTCGGGGAGTTTCTGGACAACGTTGGACGAACTCTCATAACAGAGAGGTAATACCAACCGTAGTGGGTCTTTGGGTTAGACTTCAAACGATATAACCTCTTCACCTCTTCCAAAGAAGGTACACCTAAACCTGCCCGGTGCCAAACCACATATATGCCGGCCAGAATCCTCCAACTATTTAAACTCATTGACAGGGGGCAATCTCCATCTCGGCCAGCATCCAAGCAAAATAACGTTGCATCGGCAGCCGTAGCCCACACTCGAAAAAGGCAGGAAGAAGTGCCACCGAGCCCTCGTCAGGTTGACTAGCGCGATCCATCGGGCCGGGAACTTCAAGGGCGATATCTATCGGAATATCATATCGCTGTCGAAGTAGTGCAAGGTCATTTTCAGTTATTTTGGAAGGACGGTTCATATCCAGAGCAGACGAGCCAAGATCACCGGGCTCTGGATCCTTCCGAGGAACCCTTTGATGGTAGGAATCTTGTTCGATCTCAGAAGGAGTAGGGGTAGTATCAAGGTCTTCTACACTAGGTGCCCCCGAGCCCGAGGAGAGCACCTCAGCAGGGGGAGTTGAGGTTTTAGCAGGCGTTTCAGGGGAGGAACTGCTGCCAGACATCCCTGACATCCGGAAAACAAAAAAGGAAGGGGAAGTCAGTCTATAACTACGAAACTACTCAGGTTTCTAAAAACAGGTGGGTTCTAAAGAGCGCCCTAAAACAAAATCCAACAAAGACTTAAGTCGTTCCCTAGCAACATTCAGCAAAGAGAGCATGATTCACACACAAAAAAGAGAAGAGATCGTTCAGAAGACTTACTTGTTTTTTCTCAAAAGCCGGAGATTGTGCAGTACGGTTTGCCCGTTCCTTATGTTCGCAGCGGAGAAAAGAGCCCACGGTTGAATCCCGAGAACACTAATTTGAGCGATTCACAGAGATACTTTCGGGAAAGAATGAGAAATTGCGAAAAAAGATTGAACAGTGAAAGCCTCGTCTTCTTATAGTCATGACCAGGGGGCTCGTGACCTTTGGATCAAAAGAAGGAACCCGGATGAACGCCAAGTGTCGACTGCAAAAGAGGTCTGCCAAATTTAAACAGA
Organism: Zanthoxylum bungeanum; assembly: GCA_019454045.1. Lineage (NCBI taxonomy): Eukaryota > Viridiplantae > Streptophyta > Magnoliopsida > Sapindales > Rutaceae > Zanthoxylum > Zanthoxylum bungeanum. The sequence continues at coordinate 27,311 of SKCR01020337.1, read as the reverse complement.
CGGTTGAGGTCAGCGAACTGTAAAAACGCCTCGACACGGTCGGAACATGACGGATGTTTGACAAGTGTCGAACTTAGAAGAAACCCTAAAGATGATTTGATAGGCATTTAAACAGACGTGACTGTTGCGTGTCTCAAGACAAAACGCTTGAAAATGGGCGACAAAACATTTCTCAACATCGGACCGACCTCCAACATAGCAATCAGCAGCCGCCATATTTATATAGTTCCCGGAACCAACTTGCAACATCGTTGGAACCGAGAACTAGGGGACAGATGTTGATGGTGTTTTCAGGCACTATGATATTTAAGGCAGCACGACAAGGACAGAAGGGTAATTCCCTGACTGGTTGAGATCATCAAAGCCGACCCGGCCACTATACAGTAAGAGACCGAACACTTGATGATAGATGACCGACCACTTTAGTTCGGATGACCGAGCACTATAAAGTCCGCAGAAACACTCTCAACATAAAAGACTATCATGACCGACCTCATGGAGACCGACCAGACGAGCGAGATATGCTCAAAGATAATGACACCCTATTCTTGCGGATAAGATAGGAAAATTATCCTACTCTCACAAGGAAATGAAGTCAGAATCCGAAAAGGAATAAGAAAAGAGAAGTCAATATTAGACTATGAATCCTTGCAAGAAGAGAAGACTGAGTTCAACTAGGATTTCTTATGCAAATAGGAGTCTGATTTCTATACTATTATAAATAGGAGGGCAGAGTATGTGTAAAAGGGATCGAAAAAATTAGTGATCAGAATAATCAAGCTCTGACTTGTAAAAGTACAAAAAGATCTGAGAAACGTATTGGAGTAATAAAAAGTAGCATCCTGTTTCTGCCCGTGGACGTAGGTCGGACCAAGATCCGCCGAACCACGTTAAATCTCTTTGTCGATTGGTGTGTTTATCTGTCTCTCGCTAAAGTTGCTTTTGGTCCCCCATAACCAAACAAATTCACTATTGAAGGAGGATTCCCTCGGAGGTGAAATTCCCGTATTACCCTGAGACCAAAATCCACCGTCAACATAATCATAATGATATAAGATGAAAACTCTTTATTTCCATCCCTATTAAAAACATACAAATCTTAATGGTCATAATATGAAAACACCGACATGAAGACTGATAATAGAGTACAGTCATACCGCGTGCAATTTATGTTATTTTGAATCCCACCTATTCCATTTACCAGTTCAATTCATTCATGCATTATCTAACAAATGGATAAAGGTTGGGTATATGTATCCATACCAAAACTAAATGATAATCTGAAATTTTTGGTCGGTTTTTGTTTCTCAATAATATATTATTATAACAATTTCATGTGGGATTTGCCACTGAGACATGCTCGTGTCCTTTGCTATTTCGTTACAATTTTTTTTTATTTCTTTCCGATTTAAGTCAAAAGAAACAAGACAACATATATTTAGGTAGTGTTGATGATGGTTTTTAACTCCAATGAAGTTTGAAATATAGGGGGAGGGGGTAGAATGGGGTTTATGTTGGACAATTATACCCATAACATAACTATTTGTACAGAACATGATGTTGTTGTACAAATTAATTATGTGACAAAAGAAGTGCTATTTTATCATTTGTAATTGGATTACCGGGATATAAATGATAAAAGTCCATATGATTAGTTCCAGATTAATAAGATATGAGACAGTATTAATCCACTAAGGTTTAATCATTAAAACATCCACAACCGTAGTATTATCGAGATTGGACATCGATAATGCGGAATAAACTAGTATTGCACTTGTACGCGTTGTGGGAGCATAACGACATAGTTCTCATATATTTAAGTATTGGATACTTATGTAAGTGTGATAAGAGGTTGTGTTTACCGATGGTACGGAAACAGATTCGCTCTGGATAGACCCCTCGGAATTCCATTGGTAGTATGACTATGTGTCTATGGAAGTCCGAATCAGGGTAGGTGTATTTGGTTTTAACCTGAGACTTGCATCGCTAATACTTGCGACAATCAATATACTTTGGTTTTGGTCGTCTAGGGCTTTAACAGGTTCTGTGTATGCCTCTTCTGGGTATATTGAGAATCGTAATGTATTGGGTGTGATGTCAAGATGGAATTATCACTTCAGTCGTATGGAGATGATGATCACGTAGGATAAGGAACTTGTACTCTTGTATGATGCAGCTATCGGGATAATATGACTAGGTCATGTTTATCCGATTATAGAGACTAGTTACAGAGATCTGATATGTGCTTTGTACGGAGCAGACACAATTCCAGCCCAGGCCTAGCACGTGACATCCGATACTGGATCGCAATACGCAATACTATGTATACTACGCCTGATACATATTATATATTCCTTTAAGAATATTTCTGGAGAATTGGGTAGGCACGGTGCTTTGCTAGAAGCCAACCATGTCTTGTAAATCAGTAAAAACGTAGTACTAGGTACGTACGTGTTCAGATAGTCCGACGACCGGATTTACTGCCAACATATCTGGGGATCTCATGGGTCGCTTCCCGAATATTCACCGATGACGTATGACTCGAACATAATTAATCTAGGATTAATTATAAGAGAGAAAATTAATCTAGGATTAATTACGGAGATATTTTATCTGAGATAAAATACTATTTAAAGAGGGGGAACGATTAATTTGGAATTAATCGATAAAATAATATATTTGATATATTATACGAAATTAGATTTCGACTCGGAATTAAAATTAGATTTTAATTCGGGCGAACGAGTTAATTTATAATTAATTCGCTAGCGACGTGAATAGTAATTTTGCTAGGCATAATTATTTAATTAAATTTGATTTAATTACGTCGCAACGTAAAATTCGTTAATTCGGAATTAGTGAATCCGAGCCCGGGAGTGTTTGCGGGACCACTCGCATTTTGAATCAAGTGGGGCCCACAAGTCACATCACGCGTCACATCATTAGTCACTCAAGTGATGGAAGTCTTGTCACCTTTTTGGTGATTGACATCTTGACACTTTTGATTGATGTGAGTAGTTGAAGACTTTAATGTCTTGTACCAAATTTTGAATTTGGTAAATGGTATTTGTTTTTTGGAAAAACAAATACACAACACACAACTTCATCTTCTTCTCCTCTCTCCCTCACAAGGCACTTGGTGCCATTTTTCTCTCTTTTGCTTCTCCTTTGCCGTGAACAACATGACTCCAAGGAAGAAATCTGTTGCAAATTCTTCCTAGTGCTAGCACACAAAGTCATTCAAAGGTGATAGGGAAACCCATTCATGAGCATGGAATCAACATTCAAAGCTTGGAGCTTGAACATCAACAAAATGGAGAGCTTGGCCGAAAGTTGGAGGAGCACAACAACAGGCTTGGCCGAATACATCAAAGGGAAATTTTTGAACTCTCCGCCAACATCCAACCGATCAAAGTGAGTATTTCCGCTACTTTACTTTGTTGTATTCGCACATTTCATCGCTTAATTTGATCTTGGTTTGACCTAGAAAACCCAACAATGGTATCAGAGCGGTTATTAAGCATGAAATTGAATTAGGGTGGTAAAATTTGGGTAAAATTGATTTGAGCATGATTTGATAAAATTGATTGATTTGAGCATGCTTGAATGATGATAACTTAGAGTTATGCATGATCAATTTGATGAAAATTGAATTGGATTAATTTTTCCCCAATTTTTTGGCTTGGCCGAAAATGTAGTATGCCCTAAAGTTATGGTAATTTTGTTTTTTGATCATTGGGTGAGTTGAAAGACATGGGATAAATTGATTTAGGATTTAATTGGATTAAAATCGAAATTGAATTTAAAATCCCTCTAATTGCCGTGAGCAATATAGCATGAAATGAGATGATTTTTGATTCAATAATGTTGGACATGTGTTGATGATGATTAGCATGATTAATTATGTAAATTGATATTTTGGAAATGTTAATTTGACTAATTAATTATGGCTAATGCACTTTAGTTAATTGAATTTTGATATGTGGAATATTAGAATTTAATTAGTTGGGCTAAATTTGGAATTGGGGTAATAAAGTTGTATTTGGGCTTAATGGGCTTGGTTGGGCCAAGTTTGGTTTATGTTAATTGGTTGGATCCAATTGGGCCTAAAATCATTTCCATAAAGTCCAAATATGATTAAATGGGCCTTTCAAATTTTAATTGGGCCTAATGGGCCTAAATTGATTTTTGGCAAAGAGTGATTCCTTATTGGGCTTTGGTTGCCAAAGTCCATGCTTTATATAAATTATTGAAAGCCCATTGGACTTTAATTAAATTGACATTGGATGTTAATTGGGCTTTGAGACCCGTTAAGATTAGATTTAGAATCTAAGTCGCAAAGGCTCATTAATAAAATGTAATTATTTAATTTGGAATTAAATAAAGAATTAGTATTGAATACAAATTAAATTAGATTTAATATTGTAGTTTGATATAATTCAAGAATTCGTACTTTGAGTACTTATTCTTAAAAAGAGTTGGACTCGAGCGAATCAAATCGTTGTTTGAACATTGGATTTTCTTTAATTTCAGATTAATTAATTGGATTAGATTGATTGATAACATGCTTTGTGTGAATACATGGATGTGAAGTATAAATAATGTATATCAGATGGATATTAGATGGGTGAGGGCAATTTTGGAAATTGTTGTAATAATTTAGAGTTTATTAAATTGGCCCTGCGTGTCCAGCCTATTACCTCTTGACTCTTTGTATTTCTCTTCTCACATATTCCCCTCAATGTAAATGAGGTTTCTTTAGAAGTGTTATGTAATTGGGTAGAAGTAATATTTGTGCTAGTGAGAGAGAGGAAATGGAGAGATTTGTTCTAGGAATAAGTTGTTTTAAATATCCATCTACATATCATTATTAATTTATTTATCGTGCCTTATTATGCTTTTAGAATGCATGCTTAAGGGTGTATGATGAGACCTAATCAAAGATAATTAATTGGTTGCAAATTACGCGAAAAACCCTCAATAAATATTAAGCGTTTTTCCTTCCATTGAATGATTCATTCTCAAGATCCAAGATTGGCACTGGTTTGTTGGCTAAATTCAAGACCTTTGTCCATCGCGGATGTGTTTGAATCATGAAAGCTTTGTTCCATATCGCATGTCTTGTCCAAGTTGTGATTTGTTGGCCAAAGTCAAGATCACTTCTTGTCCATCGACATCGATTACGAAGCTTTCCAAGGTCAATGTGGCCCGCTTAACTGGAATCATTAAGTTTGTTATGCCAAAGCCAAGGCTTAGTTGATTCAGAGGAAAAAGGTTAGGTAATATATTGGATATATTGGCATATATTAGATATATGTTTCAGACTTGGATGTCCACTTACTGGATCTAGGAATTGGATGAGATCCAATTGATCTTAGAGATCTACTAGTTAAATATCATACAACTTGTTGGCCAAAGTCAAGGTTGTGTGTTATTTAACGGGATCCTAGCCTACTAGGAAACTAGGTTTCCCGAGTACTCACAGAGGGTAGAGGCTCGCCGAAAAATAGTGGGAGGCAAGTATTATATTTGCAATTTCGTTTAGATACTTGCCAATACGCGCTCATTTCAATTTTTCATCATTTTATAAATATATATTAGTTGGATTAATATTTAATATTGTTTTAAATTAAACAGTTGGAATGTATTCAAACTATTTCAATTTATAGTTGATTATATAGTTAGATTATAGTAATCAATATATTTGAATTTAACCAACAAATTATAGTTGATTATATAGTTAGACTATAGTAATCATTATAATCAATAGTACCTGAAATCGTTGATTGGATAGTTGGACTATAGCAATCAAGAAAACTGAAAGATTAGCGTTTAAAACATATTCCTGGGTGAAAATGTTTTTTTATGCGGATTAATTTTCTTATTTGGAATAAACCTCAGGATAGTCCTGCAAATAGTATAACATGATCTTTGGAAGATTCATGTGATGATAACTTTAGTGCTCAATCCGTTATGCTTACTGCAATGACTCTTTAATTCCGTCGTCAGAATTAATGATTAAATCCTTGTACCATGATGATGAAATTAAAGATCTTCATGGATTTATTATTAGATCTTAGAAGTACGAATTGCATAAGAAGCTCTTTAGCTCGTGTATGTCAGAGGGTACATCTGTCGAGCACTAGGTGTCGCAGATGATTGCTGACATCCATCAGCTAGGTTAGCTGGGCATTACCTACGTGGCCGAGACTACCAAAGATTTGATCTTATAGTCTCTACCCGAAAGCTGGGGCAGGTTCATTATGAACCAAGAGTAAACTATTGGAGAGTTGATGGCTATGCTCAAGGAGGCACAGCCAGAGCTTCTAAAAGGGGCAAAGGCAAAATCATCACAGTCTTATAGGAAGAAAAAAGACATATCCCAAGAAGTCTGCCTAAACTGTGGTAAACGGGGTCAGTGGATGCGTGACTGCCGTATGGACAAGGCAGACATGAAGGAAGTGAAGGCGGGGCAAGGCTCCAGATTCAACCATGTTTGTCATAAACATGTTCGCTACTGGTTTCAAAATTGGATTTTTGATACTAGATGTGGTACATAATATATGTATTGATGTGCGGAATCTGCTGATTAGCAGGAGACGGGCTTCAGTTGAGATCAACCTACGAGTCGGAAATGGGACGAGAATCGCTGTTTTAACCGTAGAAACCTAAGTTTAGGAACTACCCTTTGGGTATGTACTTAAATTAGGAAACTGTTATAATGTACCTAGTTTGACTAAAAATATTATCTCTATATCTAAGTTTAACTCGTTGCGAGTATACCTTTATATTCTAGAACACTTAAGTGTTTTTATTTTATAAAGATGATATTGAGATAAACACACATTAGATGTGAATAACAATATTTATATTTTGAATATAAATGAATCTCAAACGTATAACATGACAAACAAATAGCTCAAACTGATTTGATCAGATGAGACTTATTTATGGCATTGTTTTCTGGGACACATAAACAAGACTCGTATATCCACACTTTTGAAGAGTGGGTACTAGGACAAATTTGATTATATTCAAATAATGTCTACGAATCTAGTTTATTAGAAAAAATGCCTAAAACACATTTTACTTGGTAAAAGTGTAAATGCCATCGATCTGGTAGGCATCGTTTATTGTGAAGTAAGTGGGCCCATGTCTAGCTAGGCTAGAGGTGGATATGAACACTTCGTAACCTTTACGGATGTGGCATCGCGTTATGGTTATGTGTTTCTTGTGAAACATAAATCAGAAACTTTTGATAAATTCAAAGAGTTTCAACACGAAGTAGACAGATAGATCGGCTAAAGTATTAAAACTGTCACGGTTAAACCGTGATGGAAATACTTAAGCAATAAGCTTCTCAATTATTTGAAAGAGTATAGTATTATTTCACAGTGGACTCCTCCCGGAACACCTCAATTGAGCGGTGTGTCCAAATGGAGAAACCGAATTTTGTTGGACATGATAAGGTTACTGATGGGTCCCTCTTAGTTACCATTTTCTTTCAAGGGATACGCATTAAACAGTGCGACACTTATTTTGAATAAGGATTCATAAAAACTGTTAGACAGACTTCATATTAGATATGAACAGGAAAGAAACTGAGTTTTCTCATTCATGAAGATTTGGGAATGCTGGGCATATGTTTGGATGATACCAAACTAGAACCCAAATCGGATAAGTGCATAATTGTAGGTTATCCTAAGGTGACTATAGGACACATAAATCGGCGACAATGTCTCAGGCTCGCGGTCCGGTTGGGAGTACGTAATAGCCCACTAGCAACTAGTCTCTTTAATCGGATAATCATGACCATGTCATATTATCCTGATGGTTGCAACCCATTAGATTACCAGTTCTGTATCCCTGCGTGATCATCATCTCCATATGACTGAAGTGATACTTATGTCTTGACATCACACCCAATACACTACGATTCTCAATAAACCAGAATAGGCGTACACAGAACCTGTTAAAGTCCTGGACGACCAAAACCAAAGCGTATTGATTGTCGCAAGTACTAGTGATGCAAGTCGTAGGTTAATACCAAATACACCTACCCTGATGCGGATTCCCATAAACACATAGTCATACTACAATGAGATTCTACGGGGTCTATCCAGAGCGAAGCTATTTCCGTACCATCGATAAACACAACCTCCTATCACACTTGCTTACGTATCCAATACTAAAATATATGAGAAATATGATGTTACGCTTCCATAACACGCACAAGTGCAATACTAGTCTATTCCACATTATCGATGTCCAGTCTCGATAATACTACGACTAAGGATATTTAATGATTAAACCTTTATGGATTGATATTGTCTCATATCTAATAATCCGGAACTAATCATAAGGACTTTTATCATTTATATATTCAAGTAATCAAATTACAAAATGATAAAATGCCATTTCCATTGTCACATAGTTAATTTGTACAAAAACCACAATGTCTTTTACAAATAGTGACGCTATGGGTCATAATTGTCCAAAAATCTCCCATTTGGCCTATAGTCAGTCACTGAAGCATCTAACACATGAACTATGTACATGTCGCTCAAACTTTTAATGAGAAATATCTTTCATCAACGGATCTGCAATGTTGTCCTCTGATGCGACCTTCTCGATCTTTATATCGCCACGATGTATGATCTCATAAAGCAGATGGAAACGTCAAAGAACATGCTTGGATCGTTGATGAGACCGTGGTTCCTTAGCCTGTGCTATAGCCCCATTACTGTCACAATACAATGGAACAGGCTCAGCTACTAACAGAACTACTCATAATCCAATTAGGAATTTACGGATCCAAACCGCCTCTTTTGCTGCTTCAGCTGCAGCAATGTACTCCGCTTCTGTTGTTAAATCGGCAACAGTCTCTTGCTTGGAAGATTTCCAGCTTACTGCTCAGTTATTCAAACAAAATATGTACCCGGATTGCTACCTACAGTCGTCTTTATCGGTTTGGAAACTTGTATTGGTATACCCAGTTACCTCAAGTTCTCCATCTCCATAGATTAAGAAAGCATCCTTAGTTCGTCTAAGATACTTAAGGATATTCTTAACCGCCATCCAGTGACCATCACTTGGATCAGCCTGATAGAGACTACACATGCTCAAAGCATACGAGACATTAGGTCGCGTACATATCATGGCATACATGATCGATCCGACTGCCGAGGCGAACGAAATATGACTCAAGTTGTCTCTCTCATTTTGAGTTTTAGAAAGAGTGACGCCATGTGACACTAGCAACAGTCCCCTCTTAGACTGATCCATGTTGAATCTCTTCAACACTTTGTCAATGTACGTGCTCTGGGAGAGTCCAAGCAGCTTTCTAGATCTATCCCGGTAGAACTTTATTCCTAGAATAAAGGCTGCTTCTCCCAGATCTTTCATGAAGAATTTTAATGAAAGCCAAGCTTTCACCGATGTTAACATAGGAGTGTCATTGCCAATAAGCAATAAATCATCAACGTAAAGGACTATGAATGTTAGTGCGCTCCCACTAACCTTCTTATATACACAAGGATCATCATCGTTTTGAACGAAATCATATTCTTTTATGATCTCATCAAAACGTTGGTTCCAAGAACGCGATGCTTGCTTCAATCCATAAATGGATCGATTTAACTAACAAACACTGTTTCCAAGTCTTGGTATGATAAAACCACCAGGCTGTTGCATATGAACATCCTCCAAAAGGTTTCCGTTAAGGAAAGCGGTTTTGACGTCCATCTGCCATATCTCGTAATCGAAATATGCAGCTATAGCAAGCATTATCCTAATGGATTTAATCATGGCAACGGGTGAAAAAGTTTCATCGTAATCGAAACCATGTCGTTGACGATACCCTTTCGCTACAAGCTTAGCTTTGTACATTTGTACGTTGCCATCCATGTCATTCTTCTTCTTGAAGACCCATTTGCAACCAATATGATTTATGCCTTCTGGTGCATCAACCAGTGTCCAAACTTGGTTGGTGTACATGGAATCCATTTCAGAATTCATGGCATCTTGCCATAAACCGGAGTCGATACCTTGTATCGCTTCCTCATACGTAGCCAACTTGTCTTCCTCAATAAGATTAATATCTACATGAGGTGAGATCAGAAACCCATACCTCTCAGGTTGTTTTCTGACTCTCTCCGACCTACGTGGTTGTTGTGTATTCGAACAATTTCATCCCTGATGAACTGTTCTTTTTCCGTTAAGGATTCTGTGCCAGGAACAGTATCACTTAGATTTTCATCGAGTTCTACTTTCCTCCCACTTATCACTGCATTTATGAATTCCTTCTCAAGGAAAACCGCATGTATAGCAACAAATACTTTGTTCTCTTGTGGGTGATAGAAGTAATATCTTTTGGATTCCCTAGGATATCCTAAAAATAGGCATTTATCCGATTTGGGTTCAAGTTTGGTACCTTCCAAACGTTTGACGTATGCCCAGCAACCCCAAATCGTCAGGAATGAGAAACCCGGTTTCTTTCCTGTCTATATTTCATACGGAGTCTGTTGAACAGACTTTGACGGAACCCTATTCAAAATAAGTATTGCACTGTTCAATGCATATCCCCATAAAGAAATAGGTAGCTCTGTACGACTCATCATAGACCTTACCATGTCTAACAAAGTTTGGTTTCTCCGTTCGGACACACCGTTTAATTATGGTGTTCCGGGAGGAGTCCACTGTGAAAGAATACCATATTCTTCTAAGTAATCAAGAAACTCATTGCTTAAGTATTCGCCACCACGGTCCGACCATAATGTCTTAATACTTTTGTCGGTCTGTTTTTCTACTTCGTGTCGAAACTCTTTGAATTTCTAAAGTTTCCGACTTATGTCTCATAAGATACACATAACCATAACGCGATGCATCATCCGGAAAGGTTACGAAGTATTCATATCCACATCTAGCATGGCTAGACATGGGCCTACATACGTCACTATGAACGAGGGCTAACAGTTCGGTGGCACGTGCACGTTTACCGCTAAAAGGTGATTTAGGCATCTTGCCTAATAAACAAGATTCGTAGACTTTATATGAATTTGGATCAAATCCGTCCAAGTACCCACTCTTCGAAAGTGTGGATATATGTGTCTTGTTTATGTGTCCTATACGAAAATGCCACATGTAAGTTTCATCTTTGTAAATTACTTTAAGCCTTTTGTTTGTTACATTATATGTTTGAGATTGATTTATATTCAAAATATAAATACCATTATTTACATCAGTAATGCAAATTTCCATATCATTTTTATACATAAAACACCCAGTGTTTCTAAAAACAAAAGTATACCCACATTGGGCTAACATAGATACAGAAATAATATTCCTAGTCAAACTAGGTACATAATAACAGTCTGTAAGTTTAAGTACATGCCCCGAGGGCAGTTCCAAAACAAAAGTGCAAACGGCTAAAACGGCCACTCGTGTCCCATTTCCAACGCGGAGGTCAATCTCTCTGAGGCCAGTCTGCTGCTAATCTGCAGATCTTGCACATTAGTATATATATGAGTGCCACAACCAAATCAAAAATCAAAATTTTAAAACTAGTAGTTGACATGTTTATTTCTATAACAAAAATACCTCAAGCCGGTGCCTTGCCCGCTTTGATTTCCTTCATGTGCGCCTTGTACTCGCTTCAGTCACGCTTTCAGTGACCCCACTTCCCGCACTGTAGACATACATATTGGGATTTGTCCTTACCCTTCCCAGAAGGTTTGGATGATTTGGCCTTGCCTTTCTTCTTCTTCTTCTTCTTCTTCTTTACACCTCCAGTTGCCTTGGGCCAAGCCCTCGGAGTCTGAGATGTTGAAGAAAAGTGCGCCTCGCGCTTCTTGCCCTTTAGGAGCACTTTTTCTACTTCGCGCAGTGTAGACATCAACTCTCCAAGAGTTTGGTCTTGGTTCAACATATTGTAGTTTGTGATGAACCCACTCCAAGTGTCGGGGAGAGTCTGTAAGATCAAATCTACTGAAGTCTCAGCCTCGAAGACAATGCCCAATTTGTCCCAGCTGCTCAATGACAGCAATCATCTGTGACACATGGTGCTCAACAGACGTACCCTCTGACATGTGAGCGCGGAAGAGCTTCTTCTGCAACTAATATCTTTGCGATCTAAGATTAGATCGGTGTGTTGGACAATTATGACCCATAGCATCACTATTTGTACAGATCATGGTATTGTTGTACAAATTAACTATGTGACAAAGGAAAATGCCATTTTATCATTTGTAATTAGATTACCAAGATATATAAATGATAGAAGGTCCTTATGATTAGTTCCGGATTGAGATGATATGAGACAATATCAATCCACGAAGGTTTAATCATTAAATATCTCTAGTCAGAGTATTATCGATATTGGACACCGATAATGCGTGAAAGACTAGTATTACACTTGTGCACGTTGTGGGAGCATAACGGCATAGTTCTCATATATTTGGGTATAAGATACTCATGCAAGTGTAATAGGAGGTTGTATTTATCGATGGTACGGAAACAGCTTCGCTCTGGATAGACCCCTCGGAATTCCATTGGTAGTATGACTATGTGTCTATGGAAGTCCGAATAAGGGTAGGTGTATTTGGTCTTAACATGAGAATTGCACCGCTAATACTTGCGACAATCAATATACTTTCGTTTTGGTCGTCCAGGGCTTTAACAGGTTCTGTGTACTCCTCTTCTGGGTATATTGAGAATCTTAGTGTATTGGGTGTGATGTCAAGACGGAAGTATCACTCCAGTCATAGTGGAGATGATGATCACGTAGGAGACGTAACTGGTGCTCTTATGTACTGCAGTCATCGGGATAATATGACTAGGTCTTGATTATCCGATTATAGAGACTAGTTACCAGAGATCCGATATGTGCTTTGTACGGGGCAGACACAATTCCAGCCCCAGGCCTAGCACGTGACATCCGATACTGGATCGCAATACGCAATACTATGTATACTACGCCTGATAAAGATTACATATTCCTTTAAGAATATTTCTGGAGAATTGGGTAGGCACGATGTTTTGCTAGAAGCCAACCATGTCTTGCAAATCGGTAAAAACGTAGTACTAGGTAAGTACGTGTTCGGATAGTCCGACGACCGGATTTACTGCCAACATATCCGGGGATCTCATGGTTCGCTTCCCGAAGATTCACCGATGACGTATGACTCGCACTTTATTAATCTGGGATTAATTATAAGAGAGAGAAAATTAATCTGGGATTAATTACGGAGATATTTTATCTGGGATAAAATATTATTTAAAGAGAGAGAACAATTAATTTGGAATTAATCGATCAAATAATATATTCGATATATTATACGAAATTGGATTTCGACGCGGAATTAAAATTATATTTTAATTCGGGCGAACGAGTTAATTTAGAATTAATTCGTTAGCGACGTGAATAGTAATTTTTCTAGGCATAATTATTTAATTCAATTTGATTTAATTATGTCGCAACAGAAAATTCGTTAATTCGGAATTAGCGAACCCGAGACCGGGAGTGTTTGTGGGGCCAATCACATTTCGAATCAAGTGGGTCCCACAAGTCACATCAAGCGTCACTTCACTAGTCAACTTTATCACTTTATTGTGATGGAAGTTGTTGGATGATGCTTGAGTGTGAAACACTCAATTGTGATGGTTGAAAGACATTTACCATTTAATTAATTTTTGGTATTTGACTTTTAATTTAGTGTATTAATACACAACACACAACCAACACATCTTCCTTATCTCTCTCCCACTCTCACGGCCTTGGGCCAATTTCTTCTTTCTTTCTTCTATAAAGCCGAGAAGAAGATGAAGCATATAGGGAATTTTGTGGCAAAATTTCCATGGTGCTAGCATACATTGGGAGTCTTACGAAGGTGATAGGGAAACTCACCCATGGGCATGGAATGCACACCCAAGCTTGGAGCTTGGCCAAACACTTCGAGCACAAAAATGGAGGCCATTGGCGAGAGCACCTTGGAGGAAAAGCTTTAAGATTTTGTTGTTCCTCACATCGCAAAAGCCGATCTTTGTAAGTATGATTCTTCCATACTTCTTATGAGTATTCACATGATTTCTATGCTTGAATAATCTTGGGACTAACCTAGAAACCCAACAATGGTATCAGAGCCTTGTTTAAACATGAAATTGGATTTAGGGTAAAATTGGGTAAAATTGATTTTAGCATGTTTGGATGAAATTGATTGTTTGAATATGCTTCAAAATGATGATAACATAGTTTTATGCATGGTCAATTTGATTAAAATTGAATTGGATCAAATTTTCCCTAATTGGTTGGCTTGGCCGATATTTAGACTACCCTAAATGTCATGGTAATTTTGTGTTTTGAATCATTGGATGAGTTTGAATGACTTGGGAATTGTTGATTTAGGATTCAATTCAATTGGATTGAATTTGGAATTGGACAAAAATCCCCTAATTACCGTGAGCACTAGCATGGAAAATGACTTGATTTTTTGATTCAATAATGTTGGACATGAGTTGATGATGATAAGCATAATTAATTGAGTAAATTAGTTTTTTGGAAATGTAAATTTGGTTAATTAATTATGGCTATACACTTAGATTAATTTAATTGTGAAATTTGGAATTTTGTGATTTAATTATTTGGGCTTATTTTGGAAATGGGCTTGTAAAGTTGTATTTGGGCTTAATGGGCTTGTTTGGGCCAAGTTTGGTTTAGGCTAATTGGTTGGATCCAATTGGGCCCAAAACCATATCCATAAAGTCCAAATATAACTAAATGGACCTTTAATTTTAATTGGGCCTAAACGGCTTAAATTGGTTTCTTTGCAAATAAGGGTGATTCCTTAATTGGGCTTCGGTATTTGGGTTTGACCCATATTGACCAAAAGTCCATGCCTTAAAGAAATTAATTGAAAGCCCATTGGACTTTAAATTAAATTGACATTGGATGTTAATCGGGCTTTGAGACCCGTAATGATTAGATTTAGAATCTAAGTCATAAAGGCTCATTAAAAAAGTGTAATATTTAATTTGGAGTTAAATAATGAATTAGTATTAAATACAAATTAAATTGGATTTAATGTTCTAGTTTAATATAATTCAAGAATTCATACTTTGAGTACTTATTCTTAAAAAGAGTTGGACTCGCGCAAAATCAAATCGTTGTTTGAACATTGGATGGTCATTAATTTCAGATTAATTAATTGGATTAGATTGATTGATAACATGCTTTGTGTGAATACATGGATGCGATGTATGAATAATGTATATCGGATGGATATTAGATGGGTGAGGTCAATTTTGGAAATTGTTGTAATAAATTTAGAATTTATTAATTGGACCTGCGTGTCCAGCCTATTACCTCTTGACTCTTTGTATTTCTTTTCTCACCTATTCCCCTCAATGTAAATGAGGTTTCTTTAGAAGTGTTATGTAATTGGGTAGAAGTAAGATTTGTGCTAGCGGGAGAGAGAAAAATGAGAGATTTGTTCTAGGAACGAAATGTGGTAAGTATCCATCCGCATATCATTATTATTTTATTTATACGCGCCTTATTATATTTTTAGAATGCATGTTTAAGGGTGTATGATGATGAGACATTAACAAAGATAATTAATTGGTTGCCAATTACGCGAAAAACCCTCAACACATATTCAGCGTTTTTTTTCCTTCCATTGAGTGATTCTTATTCAAGAGCCAAGATTGGCACTGGTTTGTTGGCCAAAGTCAAGACCTTTGTCTTTCGTGGATGTGTTTGAATCATGAAGGCTTTGTTCCATATCGGTGTCTTGTCCAAGTTGTGATTTGTTGGCCAAAGTCAAGATCACTTCTTGTCCATCGACATCGATTACGAAGCTTTCCATGGTCAATGGGTTCCGATTAACTGGGATCATTAAGTTTGTTGTGCCAAAGCCAAAGCTTAGTTGATTCAGAGGAAAAAGGTTAGGGAATATATTGGATATATTGGCATATATAAGATATATGTTTCGGACTTGGATGTCCACCTACTGGATCTAGGAATTGGATGGGATCAATTGATCTTAGAGATCTACCTAGTTAATTATCATACAATTTGTTGGCCAAAGTCAAGATTGTGTGTTATTTAACGGGATCCTAGTCCACTAGGAAACAAGGTTTCCCGAGTACTCCAAAGAAGGTTAGAGGCTCACCAAAAAATAGTGGGAGGCAAGTATTAAATTTGCAATATTCGTTTAGTTACTTGACAATACGCGCTCATTTCACATATTTCGTCAAATAAATTAATATATTAGTTGGACTAATATTTAATCGTTGTTTTATTTAAACAGTTGGACTGTATTCAAACTACTTCAAATTATAGTTGATTATATAATTGGATTATAGTAATCAGTATATTTGAATTAACCTATTAAATTATAGTTGATTATATAGTTAGACTATAGTAATCATTATAATAAATAGTACCTAAAATCGTTGATTTGATAGTTAGACTATTGGAATTAAGATAGATGAAAGATTAGTGTTTAGAACATAATCCTGAATTTTTTTTAAACGGCTTTAATTTTCACATTGGGAATAAAATCTCAGGATAGTCCTGGAGACCGATAAGTTACTTTATTTGATAGAATGACGTCTCGAGCCTAAGCCCGAAGTTGAGCAAATAGTAGAACATGATATTTGGAATATTCATTGATGATAACTTTAGTGCTTAATCTGTTATGCTTGCCGCAAAGACTCCTTAATTTCTTAGTTAGAACTAAGGATTAGATCCTTATAGTATGATATTGAAATTGAAGGATCTTCATAGATCTATCCTTAGATCTTAGAAGTACAAATTGCAATAAAAAACTCTTAGAGAGTTAATGGCTATGCTCAAGGAGTCAAAGACAAAGTTTGCAATATGGCAAGAAGCGCAAGGCGCATCTTACTTCGACATCCCAGAAGGCCAAGGCTTGGCCAAAGGCTTCTGGGGTGTGGAAAGGGGGCAAAGGCAAAATCATTATAATCTTCTGGGAAGACATAGGACATGTCCCAAAATGTCTTCCTAAACTGTGGCAAACGGAGTCACTGGAAGCGTGACTGCCGAATGTACAAAACAGACATGAAGGAATTGAAGACGGGCAAGGCTCCGACTTCAAATATGTTTGTCATAAACATGTTCACTACTAGTATTAAAATTGGATTTTAGATACTGGATGTGGTATATAAATATACGTACTGTTGTGCAGAATCTGCTGATTAGTAGGATACTGACTTCAGTTGAGATTTATCTACTAATCGGAAATGGGACGAAAGTCGCTGTTTTAACAGTAGATACCTATGTTTAGGAACTACCCTTCGGGTGTGTACTTAAATTAGGAAACTGTTAATATGTACCTAGTTTGACTAGAAACATTATCTCCATATCAGGGTTTAACTGGTTGCGGTTATACCTTTATATTCTAGAACACTAAATTTTATAAAGATTATATTGAGATAAGCACATTAGATGTGAATAACAATATTTATATTTTGAATATAAATAAATCTCAAACGTATAACATGACAAACAAATAGCTCAAACTGAATAAATCAGTTGAGACTTATATGTGACATTGTTGTATGGGACACAATAAACAAGACTCGTATATCCACACTTTTGAAGAGTGGATACTAGGACGGATTTGATTCCATTCAAATAATGTCTACGAATATAGTTTAATAGGCAAAATGCCTAAAATATATTTTACTTGGTAAAAGTGTAAGTGCCACCGATCTGTTAGCCCTCGTTCATAGTGACGTAAGTGGGCCCATATCTAGCTAGGCTAGAGGTGGATATGAATACTTCGAAACCATTACGGATGTGGCATCACGTTATGGTTATGTGTTTCTTGTGAAACACAGATCGGAAACTTTTGATGAATTCAAAGAGTTTCGACATGAAGTAGACAAACAGACCGGCTAAAGTATTAAATCGTCACTGTTAGACCATGATGAATATACTTAAGCAATAAGTTTCTTAATTACTTGAAAGAGTATAATATTCTTTCAATGTGGACTCCTCCCGGAACACCTCAATTGAGCGGTGTGTCCGAAGTGAGAAACCGAATTCTGTTGGACATGATAAGGTTAATCATGAGTCGCTCTGAGCTACCATTTCCTTCAAAGGATACGCATTAACAGTGCAAAACTTATTTTGAATAAGGTTCCATAAAAATCTGTTGGACAAATTTCATATTAGATATGAACAGGAAAGAAACCGGGTTTTCTCATTCCTGAAGATTTGGGAATGCTGGGCATATGTTTAGATGATACCAAACTAAAACCCAAATCGGATAAATGCCTAAGTTGTGGGTTATCCTAGGGAGACCAAAGTATAGTACTTATACATCTCACAAGAGAACAATGTAATTGTTGCTCGCCATGCGGTTTTCCTAAGAGGAATACCAATATGCAGTGGTAAGTGGGAGGAAAGTAAACCTCGATGAAAATTAGAGTAATACTGTTCTAAGTACTGATTCCTTAATGGAACACAAATAGTTCATCAAGGATGAAACTATACCAATAATCTTAAAATACACAAGAACTGCGTAAGTCAGAGAGAGTCAGAAAACAACCTGGGAGGTATGGGTTTTCGATCTAACCTCATAAAGATGTCAATCTTATTGAGGAATACAAACTGACTACGTATGAGGAAGTGATACAAGGTATCGACTCCATATTATGGCAAAGTGCCATGAAGTCCGAAATGGATTCCATGTATAGCAACCAAGTTTAGACACTGGTTGATGTACCGCAAGGCATTGTGCCTATTGGTACTATATGAGTCTTCAAGGAAGACATACATCGAAGGCAACATACCAACGTACTAAGCTAGGCTTGTAGCGAAAAGGTATCGTTATCAACATTTTGTCGATTACGACGAAACATTTTACCTGTTGCCAATGATAAATCCATTTGGATAATGCTTGCTAATGCTGCATGTTTCATTTATGAAATATGGCAGCTGAACGTCAAAATCGTTTTCCTAAAAAGGAAACCTTTTGGAGGATGTTTACAATATCCTGACGGTTTTGTCGTACGAAAACAAGCAAACAAGGTTTGCAAGTTATTCGATCCATTGATGGATTGTAGCAAACATTGTGTTCTTAGAACTATCGTTTTGACGTAATCATAATGGTATATGATTTAATTCAAAACGAAATGATTCTTGTGTATATAATAGGGTTAGTGGGAGTGCACTGACAGTGAATGTCCTAAATAATAATGATATATCATTTCTTGGAAATGATATTCCCATAATACAATCGGTGAAAGCTTGGCTTTCATGAAAATTCTCCGTAGAATTCTTGGGAGAGATAATCTTTATTATAAGAATAAAGATCTACTGGGATAGATCTAAAAGTTGTTTGCACTCTCTGAGAACTCGTACATTGAAATAAATGTACGCGACATGGTGTCTCATACGCTTTGAGCATATGGAGTCACAATCAGGCCAATCCGAGTGATAGTCACTAGATTGATGTTAAGAACATCCTTAAGTATTTTAGAGGAACTAAGGATGCTTTCTTAAGCTATGGAGAATGAGAACTTGAGGTGACTGGGTTCACCGTTGCAAGTTTCCTAACCGATAAAAAAATGACTATAAGTCGTAATAAAGGTATTATAAAGTTTGAATAACGGAACAGTGAGCTGGAAATCTTCCAAGCAAGATATTGTTACCGAATAAACAACAAAAGCGAAATATTGATGCAGCTGAGGCAGCAATAGAAGCCATTTGGGTCGATAATAATCCTAATCAGATTAGGAGTAGTTCTGTTAGCAGCTGAGCTAGGCTACAGCACAAGCTAAAGAATTAAAGGTCTCATCAATGATCTAGATATATACTTCAAATATTCATCTGATTCGTTCGGATCATACATCATGGCGATGTGATGATCGAATAAATCGCATCAGATGATAACTTCGTAAATCCGCTGACGAAAGCATTTTCTCAGTAAAAGTTTGAGCGAACCATACATAGTTCGGGTGTAGGACACTTGAGTGATTGGCTATAGGCCAAGTGGAGATTGTTGGACAATTATGACCAACAGCATCACTATTTGTACAGATCATGGTATTGTTGTACAAATTAACTATGTGACAAAGGAAATTGCCCTTTTATCATTTGTAATTAGATTACCAAGATATATAAATGATAGAAGGTCCTTACTTGTAGCTCGTTGTGACATACTAGTTTGGAGGACTCGTTGTTTATTCCTGACACCAAGCGATAAGAGCCTAAGGGGCTTGGGTACTTAAGAGAGCCTCGCTCCACCTTCCCTCTGGGGAATCTGCAATGGGAAATCCATTCGATAGTCAGTCACACACTGTAACTCGTTGGCACGTACCGTAAGGTATAAAAAAGGTGCACTCACTTGGTCGCTTGAACCCTTGAGTGGGGAGTCCTAGTCGTGGGTAATCCTTCGTCAAACGAGAGCCTTTGTCCGCGCCCCGTGAACCCACTTGTGAAACTTAGCCTTGAAAGAACCAGTAGTTATTTATTTTATGTTTGTGTGTTGGACCGCCGTTATTTGGATCCAGTTGGACCTTTTGTCAAAAGATGTGAACTTGTTGGGCCATTTAAACTGGGGCAAGTTTGTGTCCTTTGACAGTTGGGCCAAAAGCTTCTAAAATGCCGGTGGGCCATTTTGTGAATGGGTCTTTTATCATTTGAAGTTATTTAGCCGTATCATTGTAAAGTGCAAACCTGTTGGGCCTTTTTCAACTGGACAAGTTTGCACCGCGCGATGGTGTGATTAAATACTTTAAAATGATAATGGGCCAAGTAGTTTAAAATTTCCCTTTATATTTTTTATCTATTACATGCATCGCACACATATGCACTGACACATGGCCTTAAGAGAGGCAACATAGATTCCCATTGGGTTAGAGAAGAGGGCAGATTAGTCAAAAGACCTTCAGTGAATATGAGTGAATCCGTCAACGAGGGGTCTAGAATGGAACAGATGGAAGCTAACTTCGCCAAGATGACTGAACAAATGCAAGCTCTGACTGCTGCCATGTCTAATATGGATGTGCCCCGCGCTGCGGGTGGATCTGAGAATGAGAGGCGGGAGAGCCCTCCGAGTGGAGTAAACGATGATGCTCCGATATTTGATGATGATCTGGCTGACTATGCCGCTGGTAGGATAGCCGGAACTCAGGCTGAAATGCAAAGGCTCCGTGATCAGATGGAGTCTGTCATTCGTAAGCTGAGGGGGAAGCATGAGGACCTGCTAGATTATGATTCAATGACCTTTGAAGAGCAGTTGCCCGCACAGTTCAAAATGCCCGACATCGCAAAGTTTAATGGGAATGGGGACCCGAGGGTCCATTTGCGACAATATGTCTCGGTGATGAGTTCGGTCGGCCTGTCTCAGCGCCAAGTCCAGAAAATGTTCGGAATGTCACTCGAGGGTGCACCTGTGGTCTGGTATCATAGCCTTGAGAAGAAGGTTAAAGAAGATTGGAGGGAGTTGGCTGACGCCTTCTTGAAGCAGTATGTAACTGACTTAGAGATCGACTTGTCGCTCCGCGACTTGGAGAATACTAAGCAGAAGCCTGATGAGAGCTTTAAGGAGTATGTTGACCGCTGGAGAAGCCAGCTCTTGAAAATACAGACCAGGCCTTCCGAGAAAGATCAGATAAAGATGATCATTAAGGGAACTAAACCCTCGATTTATGGTAAACTCAGAAGAATGACATCGATGATTGCAGACTTTCGCCAGTTAAGGGAGACTGTAATGGATATTGAAGAGGAGGAGGCTGAGAACAGAAAGTTCTTTAGTTTGAGCATGAGGACTGTCGGAGGATCCTCAGGTGCTAAGCCTGTTACTGCGGAGGTTGCGGCCATAAGGAATAGGCGTTTTTCTAACTTGGGCAGACCTTTGTCCAAGGTACTGGAGAAGCTACTGAGGCAAGGGCTGTTAAAACCCCTAGAACCAAAAACCACTCCCAAATCCTCCCCCGTCAAACCTAAACATGAGCCGTTTCTGCCATTTTCACCAACAGCCTGGCCATGACACCGACAACTGTGCCCGGCTTCGCCATGAAGTCCAAGACCTGATAGACTCCCAAAAGATCCCTGACCCTGAAAAAGAACAACCAAACACTCACCGCAATCCTCTACCCAATTATCACTATGTTCCCCCACCTACTTACATGATCAACTCTGGCCTACCAGAAGACCTTGTCCTCCGAACCTTTGACCAAACAGCCTTTTGCCTCGGTATTTGGGACAGTAATAGTGAAGATGAGGCGGAACAGAAGAAGGATTTCTGGGAAGACTTCTCAAGTGGTGGTGAGGAAGAAGAAGTAAAAGGCATGACCCAGAGTGGGTGTTTTTACAGTGATACTGTTGAGAAGGGGAAAAAATTGCTAACAGACGGCCGAGAAGTGACTGAGAATACTGAGCCTGTCGAAGGAGATGTGGTGTTGAAGCAACTGAAGAAAACCCGAGCACACTTAAGCATCTGGGAGTTGTTATGTGCATCTGGAGAGCACAGGCGGGCCATGGTGGAGGCTCTGAGCAAAATAGTGGTACCCGAGGACGCTAATCCATCAATGTTTGTGGGGTCAGTGCAGAAAGAGGCTCAACATATTACTTTCTCTGATGAAGAACTCCCGGCTGAAGGAAGAAACCACAACAGGCCTCTTTTTATCCGAGCTGAGGTAAGGGGCAAGAAAACTTCTTGTGTGATGGTGGATGATGGCTCTTCCATCAATGTGTGCCCATTGAAAATTATGGCAAGGTAGGGTATTAAGCCAACTGAGTTGAGCCCTTCTAACACGACTATCAAAGCCTATGATGATAGTAAACGAGGAGTCGAAGGTACTTTTGTCGCAATGGTCAAGGTTGGCCCAGTAGAAGATGAAGTTGAATTCACAGTGCTGGACATCCCAGCCACATTTGCCTTATTGTTGGGAAGGCCTTGGTTTCACGGGCTTGGAGGGGTGCCATCTACTCTACATCAGATGATTAAGTTCCCATATGAAGGGGAAATTGTCACCATACGAGCTGAAGCGGATAATGCTGTAGCCACCTTGGAAATACAACCTTTTACGAGGTTCCAAGTGTTGTACATTGTTGGTTTATTCTAAGGTCCCAAGATCAAACAAGACATGAATTAATGTGTGAATACACCAACGAAGATAGCGGAATACTTACATTGGTTGGTAGAGTCGATTTGAAGACAAATGAACCCAAAAAACGCACTGCCATGTGAGCTTACTGCATGCAGTCCACTGCCTACAAAAACAGAAAATTGAGTGAAGAAAAGGAGCTCCTAGCTTCGTCGGATGGATCCCGTCTCATGGGGAAACCTCCCTACCACCTTCGCAAGACTCGTAAGTGTGCTAGCACTTGATTTCTCACCATGAGAAACCACTCTTGGCTTCCCTTTGTTCACGCCATTTCTGGTTCCAAACCAGTCCAAGAAAATCAGTTTTGGGCGTGAGAGAAGAGAGAGTTTGAGAGAGATGAAGTTTTGTGTTAAGTTAAAATGATTTACCAAAAAATCAATTTATATTTATGCCATAATATTTATTAAATTAATAATAAAATTATGACACACAAACATGCAATGTCTTAGAGTGTCAAACACTCAATTTCCATGCAATAACATTGAGTGCATTGTACACTATCTACATGCAATGCATTAGAATGACATGTGTCATGTGGGCCCCACACGTTTCCAATGAAAGTGGGCCCACGTGTACTCACGCGTTCGGGTTCGATATTTCCGACATATACCGAGCTTACGTCGCGACGTTAATTCAATCGAATAATTGCGGCTAGCGAATTATTATTTACGTCGCTAACGAATTAATTCTAAATTAACTCGTTTGCCCGAATTAAAATCTAATTTTAATTCCGCGTCGAAATCTAATTTCTTCTAATATATCGAATATATTAATACATCGATTAATTCCGAATTAATCGTTCTCTCTCTTTAGACGACATTTTATCCCGGATAAAAATCTCCGTTATTAATCCTAGATTATTTTCTCTCTCTCTTCTTTATAATCCCAGATTATTCAAGAGTGCGAGTTGTGCGTCATCGGTGGATTATCGGGAAGCGACCCATGAGATCCCCGGATAATCTGGCAGTAAATACGGTCGTCGGAGTATCCGAATCACGTACGTACCAAGTACTACGTTCTACCGATTTACGAGACAAGGTCGACTCCTAGCAAAGCACCAGTCTTCCCAAGTTCTCCGGACATATTCATCAAAGAATATTAAGATCTGTATCAAGCGTAGTATACAATTGTATTGTGTATATCGGCCCAGTATCGGATTTTCACGTGTTAGGGCTGGGGCTGGATAAGTGTCTGCCCCGTCCGAAACACATATCGGATGTCTGGTAACTAGTCTCTATAATCGGATATTCATGACCTGGTCATAATATCACGATTGGATGTGCATCACTTAAGAGCACTAATACCGTATCCCGCGTGACATCATCTCCATTATGACTGGAGTGACACTTCCGTCTTGACATCACATCCAATACACTACGATTCCTGATAAACCCAGAAGAGGTGAACACAGAACCAGTTAAGATCCCCCACCACCAAAACCAAAGTTTACCATTGTCGTAAGTATTAGCGATGTAAGTCTCAGGTTAAGACTATACACACCTACCTTGATTTCGGCCTCCCATAGACACCTAGTCATAATACCAATGGGATTCCGAAGGGTCTATCCAGAGCGAAGCTGTTTCCCGTACCATCGGTGAAACACGACCTCCTATCGCACTTGCACAAGTATCCAATACTTATATATATGAGAACTATGCCGTTGTGCCCTCACAACGCGCACAAGTGCAATACTAGCCTATTCCGCATTATCGATGTCCAGTCTCGATAATACTACGGCTAGGGATATTTAATGATTAATCCTTCGTGGACTGATACTGTCTCATATCATCTCAATCCAGGAACTAATCATAGGGACCTCTCTTCATTTATATATCTATGGTGATCTAATCCAAAAATGTCGAGAGTGCAATTTCCTTGTTACATAGTTAATTTGCTACAACAACACAATGATCTGTGTAAATAGTGACGCTATGGGTCATATTATCCAACAATCTCCACTTGGCACATAGCCAGTCACTCGAGTCCTACACCCGAACATTGTAAGTTCGCTCAAATTGCTGAGGAAAGGTTTTCGTCAGCGGATTTGTTCGATTATCGTTTGACGCGATTTATACGATCATCACATCACACGATGTATGATCCGAACGAATAGATGATATAGAAGTATATATCTGGATCGTCGATGAGACCTTTAATTCCTTAGCCTGTGCTGACGCCTAGCTCAGCCGCTAATAGAACTATATCTAATCTAATTAGATTTATTATCGATCCAAATGGCTTCTATTGCTGCCTCAGCTGCAACAATAATCCGCATTTGTTGTTTATTCGGCAACAGTTATCTTGCTTGGAAGATTTCCAGCTCACTGTCCCGTTGTTCAAACTTTATAGTACCGTAGTATTTAATCGTTTGGAAACTTGCTGCAGTGATCCCAGTCACTTCAAGTTCTCCTTCTCCATAGTAAAAGATAGCATCTTTAGTTCTCAGAGATACTAACAGATGTTCTTAACTTCAATCCATGACTATCACTTGGATTGACCCGATTGTGACTCCATATGCTCGAAGCGTATGAGACACCATACAAGTACATTTTAAATGTACAATTTCCCAGAGAGTGTTAACAACTCCAAATCTATCCCAGTAGATCTTTATTCCTCTAATAAAGGTTGTTATCTCTCAGAATTCTACGGAGAATTTCTATTGAAAGCCAAGCTTTCAACAATAGCTTTATGGGAATTTCACTGTCAGTGCGCTCTCCCACTAACCTCCTTATATACACAAGAATTATTTCGTTTTGAGTTAAATCATAAACCATTATGATTATTTCAAAACGTCAGTTCCAAGAACCTTATGCTTGCATCAATCCAAACATGGATCGAATAACCCGCAAACCTTGTTTGTCGGTTATACAAAATCGTCAGGATGTTGTAAACATCCTCCAAAAGGTTTCCTTTTCAGGAAAGCGATTTTGATTTGTAACTGACATATTTCATAAATGAAATATACAGTTATCAATAAGCATCTTCAAAATGGATTTACCATGGTAACAGGTAAAAGGCTGAACCGTTATTAACACAGTGTTGATAACGATACCTTTCCGTCAAAAGCTTAGCTTTGCACGTTGGTATGTTGCCTTCCATGTATGTCTTCCTTGAAGACGTTTAATGTACCATAGGCACAACGCCTTGTGGTACAACAACTAGTATCCAAACATAGTTGTTATACATGGAATCCATTTCGGATTCATAACAGGGAGTCGATACCTCGTATCACTTCCTCATAACGTAGTCGGATGGTAC
The DNA here is from genome assembly GCA_019454045.1 of Zanthoxylum bungeanum. Classification (NCBI taxonomy): domain Eukaryota; kingdom Viridiplantae; phylum Streptophyta; class Magnoliopsida; order Sapindales; family Rutaceae; genus Zanthoxylum; species Zanthoxylum bungeanum. Next base: position 914 of record SKCR01020337.1, on the reverse strand, counting down.
ACCTCCATAAGATTGACATCTTTATGAGGTTAGATCAGAAACCCATACCCTAGGTTGTTTTCTGACTCTATCCGATCTACGAAGTTCTTGTGTATTTGAAGATTAATGGTATAGATTCATCATTGATGAACTGTTTGTGTTCCATTACGGACTTCGTGCCTAGAACAGTATCACTCCGATTTTTTATCGAGTATCACTATCCTCCCACTGACCACTGCATATCGGTATTCCTCTCAGGAAATCCGCATGGTGAGCAACAATTACATTGTTCTCATGTGGGATTTACAAGTACTATACTTAAGGTTTCCCTTAAGATAACCTATATTGGCACTTATCCAATTTGGGTCCTAGTTTGGTATCATCCAAACGCTATGCCTGGCATACCCAAATTATCAGGAATGAGAAACCTCGTTTCTTCCCTGTTCATATCCTATATGATATCTGTCAAACAGATTTATATGGAACCTTATTCTAAATAAGTTTTGCACTGTTAATACATATCCTGTTGAAGGAAGTAGTAGCTCAGAGCGACTCGTGATAAACCTTATCATGTCCAACAAAATTCGGTTTTAGTTCAGACACACCGTCTAACTGACGTGTCTCGAGAGGAGTCCTCATCTAAAAGAATACCATACTCTTTCATGTAACGTATAGAACTTACTGCTTAAGTATTTTCCATTACGGTATTACCGTGGCGGAATAATACTATAGCCGATCTGTTTGTCTATTTCGTGTCGAAACTCTAAAAGTTTCCGATTTGTGTTCTTCAAAAGAAACACATAACCACAACGTGATGTCACATTCGTTAAGGTCACGAAATATTCATGTTCACATCTAGCCTAGCTAGATATGGGCCCACTTACTTCACCATGAATAGGGCTAACAGATCGGTGGCCCTTTTACTATTACCAAGT
>SKCR01020336.1:0-35019 GCA_019454045.1 Zanthoxylum bungeanum | reverse complement strand
TCATATAAAAGAATATAATTTCGTGCAAAACGAAGATGGCCCTTGTGTATACAAGAAGGTTAGTGGGAGAGCACTGACTTTTATTGTCCTTTATGTCGACGATGTATTGCTTATAGGCAATGACATTCCCATGCTACGTCGGTGAAAGCTTGGCTTTCATTAAAATTCTCCATGAAAGATCTGGGAGAAGCAGCCTTTATTCTGGGAATAAAGATCTACTACTACCGGATAGATCTAGAAAGCTGCTTGGACTCTCCCAGAGTACATATATTGACAAAGTGTTGAAGCGATTCAGCATGGATCAATCCAAGAAGGGATTGATGCCAATGTTACGTGGTACCTCTCTGTCTAAGGACATGTGTCCTAAGACTCAAGAAGAGAGAGATAACATGAGTCGGATACCGTTCGCCTCGGCAGTCGGATCGATCATGTATGCCATGATATGTACACGACCTGATGTGTCATATGCTTTGAGCATGTGCAGTCGCTATCAGGCCGATCCAGGTGAAGGTCACTGGATGGCAGTTAAGAATATCCTTAAGATCTTAGACGAACTAAGGATGCTTTCTTAATTTACGGAGAATGAGAACTTGTGGTATCTGGGTATGCCGATGCAAGTTTCCAAACCGACAAGGACGACTTCAAGTCGCAATCCGGGTACATTTTTTGTTTGAATAACGGAGCAGTGAGCTGGAAATCTTCCAAGCAAGATACTGTTGCCGATTCAACACAGAAGCGGAGTATATTGCTGCGTCGGAAGCAGCAAATGAGGCAGGTTTGGATCCGAAAGTTCCTAATTGGATTAGGAGTAGTTCCGTTAGCAGCTGAGCCCGTTCCATTGTATTGTGACAATAACGGGGCTATAGCACAAGCTAAGGAACCAAGGTCTCATCAACGATCCAAGCATGTTCTGTCGGCGTTACCATCTGATTCGGGAGATTATACATCGTGGCGATGTAAAAATCGAGAAGGTCGCATCAGATAACAACATTGCAGATCCGCTGACGAAAGCTGTTTATCCGCAAGTGTTTGAACGACATATACATAGTTCAGGTATTAGATGCTTGAGTGACTGGCTATAGGCCAAGTGGGAGATTGTTAGACATTATGACCCATAGCGTCACTGTTTTGTAAATGATATTGTATTATTGTACAAAATTACTATGTGATAATGAAATTGCCTTTTGCCGTTTTGTAATTTATTTACTTTGATATATAAATGGCGAAAGTCCATATGATTAGTTCCGTATTGAGATGATATGAGACAGTATCATACATAAAGGTTTAAATCATTAAATATCCCTAGTCGGAGTATTATCGATAATGCGGAATAGACTGTATTGCACTTGTGCATGTTGTGAGGGCACAACGGCATAGTTCTCATATATTTAAGTATAGGATACTTATGCAAGTGCGATAGGAGGTTGTGTTTTACCGATGGTACGAAAACAGCTTCGCTCTGGATAGACCCCGTGGAATCCCATTGGTAGTATGTCTGCGTGTCTATGGGAGGCCGCATCAGGGTAGGTGTATATGGTCTTAACCTGAGACTTGCATCGCTAGTACTACTTGCGACATAGGTAAACTTTGGTTTTGGTGGTTGGGGGACCTTAACTGGTTCTGTGTTCACCTCTTCTTGGGTTTATCAGGAATCGTAGTGCACTGGGTGTGATGTCAAGATGGAAGTGTCACTTCAGGCATATGGAGTTGATGATCACGCAGGATACAGAACTAGTGCTCTATAAAAGGTTGCAACCGTCGGGACAATATGACTAGGTCAGTATTGCCCGATTTAAAGAGACTAGTTGCTTGATGTCCGATATATGTTTCGTATGGGGCAGACATATTTCCAGCCCCAGGCCTAACATGTGATCGTCCGATACTGGATCGATGTACGCAATACTACGGTATACTACGCTTGATATAGATCTAATATTCCAGTAAGAATATTTCTGGAGAATTGGGTAGGCATGGCGCTTTGCTAGAAGCCAACCTTGTCTTGTAAATCGGTAAAAACGTAGTACGAGGTACGTACGTGTTGGAATATCCAACGACCGTATTTACTGCCAACATATCCGGAGATCTCTTGGGTCGCTTCCTGAAGATTCACCTATGATGTTTGATTCGAACTTTATTAATCTTGGATTAATAACGGAGAAACTTTATCTTGGATAAAATGCCTTATTAGGAGAGAGAGAGAGATCGATTAATCTGGAATTAATCGATAAAATAATATATTTGATATATATTAAACGAAATTAGATTTCGACGCGGAATTAAAATCGGATTTTAATTCGGGCAAACGAATTAATTTAGAATTAATTCATTAGCGAACTGAATAGTAATTTCGCAAGGCGTAATTATTTAATTCACGTCGCGACGGAAATTCGTTAATTTGGAATTAACGAAACCGAGCCTGAAAGTGCTTGCAGACACATTCGTATTTTGAATCGAGTGATATCCGCAAATCACATCGCGATATCTCATTACTTAATACGAATAGATAGTGAATGTATCTAGTCACCTTTAAGGGATGATGCATTGTCTCTAATCTCAAAGTATGGTAATGATAGCAAATGATGGATTCATTTTGGAGGGAAAGCCATGCACGGTTTTGGAAGGATTTTTTGCATTAAAAAATTCTTTTGGTATTAGATATCACATCACTTTTCATTTTCCTTGGTCATTCACATTTTTTGGCATGCAAAGGAATGAAAATCAAAAGTGAAACACTCTCCTCTCTTCCTCTCTTGCTCATGCCGTGAGCTGCACCAACAAGGCAGAAAATTGTTTTCTCATTCTCCATTTTTGCTAGCACAAGCAGGAATCAAAGGAGGTGATAGGGAAACCACCTTGGAGCTTGGAATACACAAAGCTTGGAGCTTTCAACTCTTTTCTCCTCTTGGCCGAAACTTCAAGGATCTTGGAGCTTCAACCTTTGTTTATCTTTTCATCACAAAAGCTTTGTAAGTATGATTCCGCCATGCTTCAAGTTTATTATATATATTCATTGTTGTATTTCATAAGCTTAATCTTTCCTTGGGACTAATTATAGTAACCAACATCAAGATTACTTGAAAGAATATGGTATTCTTTCACAGTGGACTCCTCCTGGAACACCGCAATTAACGGTGTGTCTGAACGGAGAAACCGTACCTTGTTAGACATGGTAAGGTCGATGATGAGTCGCACTTAGCTACCAATATCCTTCTGGGGATACGCATTAAACAGTGCGTTTACTTATTTTGAATAAGGTTCCGTCAAAATATGTTGACAGACTCCATATGAGATATGGATAGGGGGAAACCAGTTTCTCTTCCTGAAGATTTGGGGATGCTGGGCATATGTTAAACGTTTGGAAGGTACCAAACTAGAACCCAAATCAGATAAATGCCTTTTCGTGGGATATCCTAGGGAAACCAAAGGATATTACTTCTATCACCCACAAGAGAACAAAGTATTTGTTGCTCTGCATGCATCTTTCCTTGAGAAGGAATTCCTAGATGCAGTGGTAAGTGGGAGGAAAGTGGAGCTCGATGAAAATCGTAGTGATACTGTTCCTGGCAATGAATCAACGACGGAACATAAACAGACCATCCGGGATGAGTCGTACCACAATCTTCATATACACAAGGACCGCGTAGGTCGGAGAGAGTCAGGACAGTACCTGAGAGATATGGTTTCCTGATCTCGCCTCATGTAGATATTAATCTTATTGAGGATAATGAACCGGCTACGTATGAGGAAGCAATACAGAATATTGATTCCGCTTTATGGCAAGAAGCCATGAAGTCCGAGATGGATTCCATGTACGCCAACCAAGTTTGGACACTGGTTGATGCACCAGAAGGCGTAAAGCCTATTGGATGCAGATGGATCTTCAAGAAGAAGACCGACATGGATGGCAACGTGCAAACGTACAAAGCTAGGCTTGTAGCAAAGGGGTATCGTCAACAATATGGTATTGATTATGACGAAACTTTCTCACTCGTTGCCATGATTAAATCCATTTGGATAATGCTTGCAATAGCTGCATATTTCGATTACGAGATATGGCAGATGGACGTTAAAACCGCTTTCTTTAACGGAAACCTTTTGGAGAATGTTTATATGCAATAGCCTGATGGGTTTATCGTACCTAGACTTGCAAACAAGGTTTGTAAGTTAAATCGATCCATTTATGGATTGAAGCAAGCATCAAGGTCATGGAATCAGCGTTTTGATGAGATCATAAAAGAATATGATTTCGTGCAAAACGCTGATGACCCTTGTGTATACAAGAAGGTTAGTGGGAGAGCACTGACTTTTATTGTCCTTTATGTCGACGACGTATTGCTTATAGGCAATGACATTCCCATGCTAACGTCGGTGAAAGCTTGGCTTTCATTAAAATTCTCCATGAAAGATATGGGAGAAGCAGCCATTATTCTGGGAATAAAGATCTACCGGGATAGAATTAGAAAGCTGCTTGGACTCTCCCAGAGTACATATATTGACAAAGTATTGAAGCGATTCAACATGGATCAATCCAAGAAGGGATTGATGCCAATGTCACGTGGTATCCTTATATCTAAGGACATGTGTCCTAAGACTAAAGAAGAGAGAGATAACATGAGTCGGATACCGTTCGCCTCGGCAGTCGGATCGATCATGTATGCCATGATATGTACGCGACCTGATGTGTCATATGCTTTGAGCATGTGCAGTCGCTTTCAGGCCGATCCAGGTGAAGGTCATTGGATTAGATTGATTGATAACATGCTTGTATGAATACATGGTTGTGATGTTTGAATAATGTATATCGGATGGATATTAGATGGGTGGGGCAATTTTAGAAATTGTTGTAATAAATTTGATTTATTAATTGGACCTGCGTGTCAGCCTTATCACCTCATATTCTTTGTATTCTCTTCTCACCTATTCCCCTCAATGTAAATGAGGTTTCTTTAGAAGTGTAGTGTAACAGGTAAAAGAAATATTTGTGCTAGCGGGAGAGAGAAAGTGAGAGATTTGATCTAGGATCAATGTGTAAAATATCCATCCGCATATCATTATTATTTTATCATATGCGCTTTATTATGTGTTTAGAATGCATGTTTAAGGGTGTATGATGATGAAACTGTTAGACATTATGACCCATAGCGTCACTGTTTTGTAAATGATATTGTATTATTGTACAAAATTAACTATGTGACAATGAAATTGCCTTTTGCCGTTTTGTAAATTATTTACTTTGATATATTAATGGCAAAAGTCCATATGATTAGTTCCGTATTGAGATGATATGAGACAGTATCAATATAAAGGTTTAATCATTAAATATCCCTAGTCGAAGTATTATCGAGATCGGACATCGATAATGCGGAATAGACTAGTATTGCACTTGTGCACGTTGTGATGGCACAATGGCATAGTTCTCATATATTTAAGTATTGGATACTTATGCAAGTGCGATAGGAGGTTGTGTTTTACCGATGGTACGGAAAACAGCTTCGCTCTGGATAGACCCCGCGGAATCCCATTGGTAGTATGTCTGCGTGTCTATGGGAGGCCGCATCAGGGTAGGTGTATATGGTCTTAACCTGAGACTTGCATCGCTAGTACTTGCGACAATCGGTAAACTTTGGTTTTGGTGGTTCGGAGCTTTAACCGGTTCTGTGTACACCTCTTCTGGGTTTATCGAGAATCGTAGTGTACTGGATGTGATGTCAAGATGGAAGTGTCACTTCAGACATATGGAGATGATGATCACGTAGGATACAGAACTAGTACTCTATAAAAGGTTGCAACCGTCGGGACAATATGACCAGGTCAGGATTGTCCGATTTAAAGAGACTAGTTGTTTGAATTCCGATATATGTTTCGTACGGGGCAGACACATTTCCAGCCCCAGGCCTAACATGTGATCGTCCGATACTGGATCGATGTACGCAATACTACGGTATACTACGCTTGATAAAGATCTAATATTCCAATAAGAATATTTCTGGAGAATTGGGTAGGCATGACACTTTGCTAGAAGCCAACATTGTCTTGTAAATCGGTAAAAACGTAGTACGAGGTACGTACGTGTTCGGATTATCCAACGACCGTATTTACTGCCAACATATCCGAAGATCTCTTGGGTCGCTTCCTAATGATTCACCTATGATGTTTGATTCGAACTTTATTAATCTTGGATTAATTACGGAGAAACTTTATCTTGGATAAAATGCCTAATTAGGAGAGAGAACGATTAATTTGGAATTAATCGATAAAATAATATATTCGATATATTAAACGAAATTAGATTTCGATGCGGAATTAAAATCGGATTTTAATTCGGGCAAACGAATTAATTTAGAATTAATTCGTTAGCGATGTGAATAGTAATTTCGCTAGGCATAATTATTTAATTTACGTCGCGACGGAAATTTGTTAATTCGGAATTAGCGAAACCGAGCCCGAAAGTGTTTGCGGACACATTCGTATTTTGAAACGAGTGAGACCCGCAAATCATATCGCGAAGTCTCATTACTTGACAGGACTAGTTGATGGATGTATCTAGTCACCTTTATTGGATGATACATTGTCACTATTCTCAATGTAAGTAGGTGAGGCCATTTAATGGCTTTTTGGGAGGGAAAACTTTTTCACGTTTTTGGAGGGATATTTACCAAATATTTTTTGGTAATTGTTATCTCATCCTTCACGGTTTTGGAAACAAGAAAGAGAAAAACAAAAAGAAAACCAAAAGCCTCCCTCCCTCTTCTTCTTGCTCACGCCATGAGCTTAAACAAGGCAAGAAAAATTGTTTTTCATCCTCTCCATTTTGCTAGCACAATGAAGGATCAAAAAAAGTGATAGAGAAACAACCTTGGAGCTTGGAATACTAAAAGACTTAAAGCTTCTTCTTCATTTCTCCTTGGCCGAAAGTTTCCTCCTTGAAGACTCAAGGATTTTCTTCATCATTTTTCGTCACAAGCTTTGTAAGTATGATTCCGCCATGCTTCAAGCTTTGCATGTATAAATCGTGTGTTTCATTGGCTTATACTTTCTTTGGGACTAATAATAGAAACCTATAGAGACCTTAACAAAGATAATTAAAATTGGTAGCCAATTTGCACACGAAAAACCCTCATCAAATATCATGCGTTTTTCCTTCCATTGAGTGATTCTTGCTCAAGATCCGGGATTGGCATGGGTTGTTGGCCAAAGTCAAGCCCTTGTCCATCGAAGATGTGTTTGGATCACGAGGCTTTGTTCCATATTGGTGTCTTGTCCAAGTTGTGGTTTGTTGGCCAAAGTCAAGACCACTTCTTGTCCAACGACATTGATTACGAAGCTTCCATGACAATGGGTCCGCGCTTGACTGGGATCACTAGGTTTGTTGTGCCAAAGCCAAGGCCTAGATGATTCAGAGGAAAAAGGTTAGGGTATACATTCGATGTATAGGCATATATAAGATATATGTTTGGGACTTGGATGTCCACCTACTGGATCTAGGAGTTGGATGAGATCCAATTGATCTTCGAGATCTACCTAGTTAATTATCATACAATTTGTTGGCCAAAGTCAAGATTGTGTGATATTTAACGGGATCCTAGCCCACTAGGAAACACGGTTTCCCGAGTACTCGACAGAGGGTTAGAGGCTCGACGAAAAATAGTGGGAGGCAAGAATTGAATTTGCAATATTCGTTCAATTACTCGCCATACGCGCTCATTCAAATTATTTCATAGTAATATTAAATGTTAGTTGGACTAATATTTAAATTGTTGTTTTAATAAACAGTTGGACTGTATTTTATTTGATTATATGTAATTGGATTATATTAATCAATATATTTGAATTAATTAATTTCAGTTTACAGTTGATTTTATAATTGGATTATAGTAATCAATGTAATTGAGGTTAATTAATTTAGATTATATTTGATTATATAGTTGGACTATTATAATCATTATAATAAATAGTACCACAAATCGTTGATTAAATAGTTGGACTATTAGAATCAAGATATAAATGAAAGATTAATGTTTAAGACATAATCCTGGGTGAAAATGTATTTAAACGACTTTAATTTTCAAATTGGGAATAAATAATAGGTTACTTTATTTGATAAAATAACTTATTATACCTTAAGCCCAAAATTAAGCAAAATAAGTAGAGTATAAAATCTTTGGAAGATTTATGTGATGATGACTTTAGTGCTTAATTTAATATACTTGTCATAATCTAATTTTAGATTTAAGAAGTATTAAAATTGCAATTTATAATTCATGGAGAATTAATTGACTATTCTAGAGGAGATAAAGTCAAAGTTTGCAATTGGGCATGTAGCACGAGGTGCACATCGTTTCGATATTCTAAAAACCCAAGGCTTGGCCTAAGGTTCCTAAAATATTGAAAAAGATAATTGACATATACCAAAGTGACTACCATTTGGATATGGAAGACACGAAGGAATTAAAGAAAGGGCAAGGCTCTAACTTTAAAAATAATTGTCAAAGTTATGTTCACTACTAGTATTGAAATTGGATTTTAAATACTTAGTGTGGTACATAATATATTTGTATTGATGTTCAGAATCCGCTATGAGCTGGATACTGACTTCAAGCCGAGATTTCTCTGCGAATCGGAAACGGGACGAAAGTCACTGTTTCGACCGTAGATACCTAAGTTTAAGAACTACCCTTTGGGTATATACTTAAATTAGGGACTGTTATAATGTAACTAGTTTGACTAGAGACATTATCTCTATATCAGTGTTTAATCCGTTGCGGATAAAACCTTTATATTATAGAACACTAAGTGTTTTATTATATAAAGATGATATTGAGATAAATACATTAGATGTAAATAACAGAATTTATATTTTGAATATAAATAAAATCTCAAACATATAAAATGACAAATAAATAGCTCAAATTGATTTGATCAATAGAGACTTATTTGTGGCATCACGTTATGGTTATGTGTTTCTTTTGAAGAACACAAATCATAAACTTTTAGAGTTTCGACATGAAATAGACAAACAGATCGGCTATAGTATTATACCGTCACGGTAAGACCGTAATGGAAAATACTTAAGCAATAAGTTTCTTATATACTTGAAAGAGTATAGTATTCTTTCAAATGAGGACTCCTCCCGGAACATGTCAAAGTGACGGTGTGTCCGAACGGATTAACCGAATCATGTCAGACATGATAAGGCTAATCATGAGTCGCTCTGAGCTACCATTTCCTTCAACGGATAAGTTTTAACAGTGCAATAACTTATTTAGAATAAGGTTCCATATAAATCTGTTTGACAGATGTCATATAGGATATGAACAGGGAAGAAACGAGGTTTCTCATTCTTGATAATTTGGGTATGCCAGGCATAACGTTTGGATGATACCAAACTAAGGACCCAAATTGGATAAGTGCCAATATAGGTTATCCTAAGGGAAACCATAAGTATAGTACTTATAAATCTCACATGAGAACAATGTGATTGTTGCTCACCATGCGGTTTTTCCTGAGAGGAATACCGATATGCAGTGGTCAGTGGGAGGATAGTGATACTCGATGAAAATCGGAGTAATACTGTTCAACGCACGAAGTCCTTAATGGAACACAAATAGTTCATCAATGATGAATCTGTACCATTAATCTTCGAATACACAAGAACTGAGTAGATCAGATAGAGTCAGAAAACAACCTAGGGTATGGGTTTCTGATCTAACCTTATAAAGATGTCAATCTTATGAAGGTATATCCACCGACTACGTTTTGAGGAAGTGATACGAGGTATCGACTCCCTATTATGGCAAAGTGCCATGAATCCGAAATGGATTCCATGTATAACAACTATTGAATACTAGTTGTCGTACCACAAGGCATTGTGCCTATTTGTTGGTTTTAATCTAGGTCCCAAGATCAAACAAGACATGAAAATCAAGCATGAATACACCAATGAAGATAGCGAAATACTTACATTGGTTGGTTGAGTCGATTTGAAGACGATTGAAGCCAATATGTTCACTGTTTGGGCGCATGAACTGCAGCAGTCCACTGTCCTCCATCTTTTGTTTTGAGCTGCGAAAATGAGCTTCTAGATTCGTCGGATGGATCCCGTCTCATAGTCGAACCTCCCTACCACCTTCGCAAGACTTGTAAGTGTGCTAGCACTTGATTTCTCACCATGAAAAATCACTCTTGCTTTCCTTAAAGCTCACGTTTTTCTGGTTCAAAACCAGTGAAGAAAAATTTCTGGTTTGCGTGAGAGGAAGAGAGAAAATGTGTCTTCACCCTTGTTTTTGTTTTTGCCAAAAACGTAAGTGAGAAAGAGAGAAGCAATGATGAATGTATTTTTTATTAACCAAAAATGAATTTTTAGATAAAAACTCTTCAAAAACCGTGAAAAGCATTTCCCTCCAAAAATTCATCATCATCACACATTGAGAATAGAGACAATATATCATCCCATAAAGGTGACTAGATACATCCATCATCTATTCGTGTCAAGTGATGAGATATCGCGATGTGATTTGCGGATACCACTCCTTTCAAAATACGAATGTGTCCGCAAACACTTTCGGGCTCGGTTTCGCTAATTCCGAATTAACGCATTTCCGTCGCGACGAGAATTAATTAATTTCGCCTAGCGAAATTACTATTCAGATCGCTAACGAATTAATTCTAAATTAATTCGTTCGCCCGAATTAAAATCTAATTTTAATTCCGCGTCGAAATCTAATTTCGTTTAATATATCGAATATATTAATTTACCGATTAATTCCAAATTAATCGTTATCTCTCTTTAGACGATATTTTATCCTAGATAAAATATCTCCGTAATTAATCCTAGATTAATTTTCTCTCTCTTCTATATAATCCCAGATTATTCAAGAGTGCAAGTTGTGCGTCATCGGTGGATTATCGGGAAGCGACCCATGAGATCCCCGGATAAGTTGACAGTAAATACGGTCGTCGGAGTATCCGAATCACGTACGTACCAAGTACTACGTTCTACCGATTTACGTGACAAGGTCGACTCCTAGCAAAGCACCAAGTCTACCTAATTCTCCGGACATATCCATTAAAGAATATCAAAGATCTGTATCAAGCGTAGTATACAATTGTATTGTGCATATCGGTCCAGTATCAGATAATCACGTGCTAGGGCTGGGGCTGGATAACTGTCTGCCCCGTCCGAAACAAATATCGGATGTCTGGTAACATAGTCTCTATAATCGGATATACATGACCTGGTCACAATATCCCGATTGGTTGCGCAACACTCAAGAGCACTAGTACCGTATCCTGCGTGACATCAACTCCAATATGACTGAAGTGACACTTCCGTCTTGACATCACACCCAATACTCTACGATTCTCTGATAAACCCAGAAGTGGTGTACTCAGAACCTGTTTAAAGTCCCCTACCACCAAAACCAAAGTTTATCGATTATCGTAAGTATTAGCGATGCAAGTCTCAGGTTAAGACTATACACACCTACCTTGATTTCGGCCTCCCATAGACACATAGACATAATACCAATGGGATTCCGAGGGGTCTATCCAGAGCGAAGCTGTTTCCCATACCATCGGTGAAACACGACCTCCTATCGCACTTGCATAAGTCTCCAACACTTATATATATGAGAACTATGCCGTTGTGCCCTCACAACGCACACAAGTGCAATACTAGCCTATTCCGCATTATCGATGTTCAGTCTCGATAATACTACGGCTAGGGATATTTAATGATTAATCCTTCGTGGACTGATACTGTCTCATATCATCTCAATCCAGGAACTAATCATATAGACCTCTCTTCATTTATATATATATGGTGATCTAATCACAAATGATGAGAGTGCAATTTCCTTGTCACATAGTTAATTTGCTACAACACACAATGATCTGTGCAAATAGTGACGCTATGGGTCATTTGTCCAACACTATTGGTACATTAAACGTCTTCAAGGAAGACATACATGGAAGGCAACATACCAACGTACAAAGCTGGGCTTTTGACGGAAAGGTATCGTTATCAACATTGTGTTAATAACGGTTCAACCTTTTACCTGTTGCCATTGTAAATCCATTTTGAAGATGCTTGAAGATAACTGCATATTTCATTTATGAAATGTGTCAGTTGCAGATCAAAATCGCTTTTCGAAAAGGAACCTTTTGGAGGATGCTTACAACATCCTGACGATTTTGTATAACCGACAAACAAGGTTTGCGGGTTATTCGATCCATGTTTGGATTGAAACAAGCATAAGGTTCTTGGAACTGACGTTTTGAAATAATCATAATGGTTTATGATTTGACTCAAAACGAAATAATTCTTGTGTATATAAGGAGGTTAGTGGGAGGGCACTGACAATGAAATTCCCATAAAGCAATTGGTGAAAGCTTGGCTTTCATAGAAATTCTCCGTAGAATTCTGGGGAGTAACAACCTTTATTCAAGGAATAAAGATCTACAGGGATAGATTTGGAGTTGTTAACACTCTCTGGAAATTGTACATTTAAAATGTACTTGTATTGGTGTCTCATACGCTTCGAGCATATGGAGTCACAATCGGGTCAATCCAAGTGATAGTCACTAGATTGAAGATTAAGAACATCTGTTAGTATCTGAGAGAACTAAAGATGCTGTCTTAAATAATGGAGTAGGAGAACTTGAAGTGACTAGGATCACTGCTGCAAGTTTCGAAACCGGTAAATACTGCAGTACTATAAAGTTTGAATAACGGGACAGTGAGCTGGAAATCTTCCGAGCAAGATAACTGTTGCCGAATAAACAACAAATGCGGATTATTACTGCAGCTGAGGCAGCAATAGAAGCCATTTGGATCGAAAATAAATCTAATTAGATTAGATATAGTTCTTTTAGCAGCTGAGCTAGGCGTCAGCACAGGCTAAGGAATTAAAGGTCTCATCGACGATCCAGATATATACTTCTATATCATCTGATTCGTTCGGATCATACATCGTGGCGATGTGATGATCGTGTAAATCGCGTCAGACGATGATTAAGAAAATCCGCTGACAAAAACATTTCCTCAGCAATTTGAGCGAACCGTTCATAGTTCGGGTGTGGGACACTTGAGTGACTGGCTATGTGCCAAGTGGGAGATTGTTGGACAAAATTACCCATAGCGTCACTATTTGCACAAATCATTGTGTTGTTGTAGCAAATTAACTATGTGACAAGGAAATTTCACTCTCATCATTTGTGATTAGATCACCATAGATATATAAATGAAGAGAGGTCCATATGATTAGTTCCTGGATTGAGATGATATGAGACAGTATCAGTCCACGAAGGATTAATCATTAAATATCCCTAGCCGGAGTATTATCGAGACAGGACATCGATAATGCGGAATAGGCTAGTATTGCACTTGTGCGCGTTGTGAGGGCACGACGGCATAGTTCTCATATATTTAAGTATTGGATACTTATGCAAGTGCGATAGGAGGTTGTGTTTCACCGATGGTAAGGGAAACAGCTTCGCTCTGGATAGACCCTTCGGAATCCCATTGGTATTATGACTATGTGTCTATGGGAGGCCGAAATCAAGGTAGGTGTGTATAGTCTTAACCTGAGACTTACATCGCTAATACTTACGATAATCGATAGACTTTGGTCTTGGTGGTACAGGGCTTTAACCGGTTCTGCGTACACCACTTCTGGTTTTATCAGAGAGTCGTAGTGTATTGGGTGTGATGTCAAGACGGAAGTATCACTTCAGTCATAGTAGAGATGATGTCACGCAGGATACGGTATTAGTGCTCTTAAGTGTTGCGCGGCCATCGGGATATTATGACTGTTGAATTTTTCTAAGGTCCCATGATCAAACAAGACATGAAAATCAAGCATGAATACACCAATGAAGATAGTGGAATGCTTACATTGGTTGGTTGAGTCGAATCGAAGACGAATGAAGCCAAAAAGGCACTGCCATGGACGCCCACTGCATGCAGTCCACTGTCTTCTGTCTTCAGTTTTGAGCTGCGAAAATGAGCTTCTAGATTCGTCGGATGGATCCCGTCTCATGGTCGAACCTCCCTACCACCTTCGCAAGACTTGTAAGTGTGCTAGCACTTGAACTTTCACCATGAAAATCCACTTTTGCTTCCCTATTGTTCACGCCCAAACTGGTTCAAAACCAGTGAAGAATAGCCACTGTTTTGGCGTGAGAGAGATGAGAGAGTTGAATGATTTTTGTTACAAAAATTCAATTTATATTTATGCCATAATATTTATTAAATTAATAATAAACTTATGACACAATCATGCAATGGCTTAGAGTGTCAAACACTCAATTTCCATGCAAAACCATTGAGTGCATTGTACACTATCTCCATGCAATGCATTAGAATTAAATAATGCATAATATGACATATGTCATGTGGGCCCCACAAGTTTCCAAATGAAAGTGGGCCCACGTGCACTCACGCGTTCGGGTTCGATATTTCCGAAATACCGAACTTACATCGCGACGTTAATTAAATCGAATTTAAATAAATAATTGCGCCTAGCGAAATTATTATTTACGTCACTAACGAATTAATTCTAAATTAACTCGTTTGCCCGAATTAAAATCTAATTTTAATTCCGCGTCGAAATCTAATTTCGTTTAATACATCGAATATATTAATTTACCGATTAATTCCAAATTAATCGTTATCTCTCTCTAGACGATATTTTATCCTAAATAAAATATCTCCGTATTAATCCTAGATTATTTTCTCTCTCATCTATATAATCCCAGATTATTCAAGAGTGCAAGTTGTGCGTCATCGGTGGATTATCGGGAAGCGACCCATGAGATCCCCGGATTAGTTAGCAGTAAATGCGGTCGCCGGAGTATCCGAATCACGTACGTACCAAGTACTACGTTCTACCGATTTACGAGACAAGGTCGACTCCCAGCAAAGAACCAAGTCTACCTAATTCTCCGGACATATCCATTAAAGAATATCAAAGATCTGTATCAAGCGTAGTATACTAATGTATTGTGCATATCGGTCCAGTATCGGATAGTCACGTGCTAGGGCTGGGGCTGGATAAGTGTCTGCCCCGTCCGAAACACATATCGGATGTCTGGTAACTAGTCTCTATAATCGGATATTCATGACCTGGTCATAATATCACGATTGGATGCGCATCACTTAAGAGCACTAATACCGTATCCTGCATGACATCATCTCCACTATGACTGGAGTGATACTTCCGTCTCGACATCACATCCAATACACTACGATTCCCTGATAACCCAGAAGAGGTGAACACAGAACCAGTTAAGATCCCCCAACCACCAAAACCAAAGTTTACCGATTGTCGTAAGTATTAGCGATGCAAGTCTAAGGTTAAGACTATACACACCTACCTTGATTTCGGCCTCCCATAGACACCTAGTCATAATACCAATGGGATTCCGAAGGGTCTATCCAGAGCGAAGCTGTTTCCCGTACCATCGGTGAAACACGACCTCCTATCGCACTTGCACAAGTATCCAATATTTATATATATGAGAACTATGCCGTTGTGCCCTTACAACGCGCACAGTGCAATACTAGCCTATTCCGCATTATCGATGTCCAGTCTCGATAATACCACGGCTAGGGATATTTAATGATTAATCCTTCGTGGACTGATACTGTCTCATATCATCTCAATCCAGGAACTAATCATAGGGACCTCTCTTCATTTATATATCTATGGTGATCTAATCACAAATGACGAGAGTGCAATTTCCTTGTTACATAGTTATTTTGCTACAGCAACACAATGTTCTGTGCAAATAGTGACGCTATGGCTCATATTATCCAACAATCTCCCACTTGGCACGTAGCGAGTCACTCAAGTGTCCTACACCCGAACTATGTAAGGTTCGCTCAAATTGCTGAGGAAAGTTTTCGTCAGTGGATTCGTTCGATTATCGTTCGACGCGATTTATACGATCATCACATCGCCACGATGTATGATCCGAACGAATCAGATGATATAGAAGTATATCTCGAATCGTCGATGAGACCTTTAATTCCTTAGCTTGTGCAGACTGTTGAGTTGTTTCTAAGGTCCCAAGATCAAATCAAGACATGAAATAATGCGTGAACACACCAACGGAGGTAGCAGAATACTCACATTGGTCGGTTGAGTTGATTTGGAGACGAACGAAGCAATAAAACTCACTGCCATGGGCGCAAATCTGCTGCAGTTCACAACCCTCTGTAACAGAATTTTGTGATGATGAACGGAGCTCCAAGCCTCGTCCGACGGATCCCGGCTCATGGGTGAACCTCCCTACCACCTTCGCAAGACTCGTATGTGTGCTAGCACATGATTTTTCACCATGAAAATCACTCTTTGCTTCCCTAAAGTCCACGCCAAAATCGGTTCCAAACCAGTAACATGTTTCAGTTTGGGCGTGAGGTGAGAAGAGAGAATGAGAGAGTTCTATGATTTTTGTTATAAAAAATCAATTTATATTTATGCCATAATATTTATTAAATTAATAATAAACTTATGACACAAATCATGCAATGGCTTAGAGTGTCAAACACTCAATTTCCATGCAAAACCATTGAGTGCATTGTACACTATCTCCATGCAATGCATTAGAATTAAATAATGCATAATATGACATGTGTCATGTGGGCCCCACGTGCACTCACGCGTTCGAGTTCGATATTTCCGAAATACCGAACTTACGTCACGACGTTAATTAAAATCGAATTTAAATAAATAATTGCACCTAGCGAAATTATTATTTACGTCGCTAACGAATTAATTCTAAATTAACTCGTTTTCCCGAATTAAAATCTAATTTTAATTCCGCGTCGAAATCTAATTTCGTTTAATATATCGAATATATTAATTTACCGATTAATTCCAAATTAATCGTTATCTCTCTCTAGACGATATTTTATCCTAGATAAAATATCTCCGTAATTAATCCTAGATTAATTTTCTCTCTCTTCTATATAATCCCAGATTATTCAAAAGTGCAAGTTGTGCGTCATCGGTGGATTATCGGGAAGCGACCCATGAGATCTCCGGATAAGTTGGCAGTAAATACGGTCGTCGGAGTATCCGAATCACGTACGTACCAATTACTACGTTCTACCGATTTACGAGACAAGGTCAACTCCTAGCAAAGCACCAAGTCATCCCAATTCTCCGGACATATCCTTTTAAGAATATTTAAGATCTATATCAAGCGTAGTATACTAATGTATTGTGCATATCGGTCCAGTTTCGGATAGTCACGTGCCAGGGCTGGGCTGGATAAGTGTCTGCCCCGTCCGAAACACATACGGATGTCTGGTAACTAGTCTCTATAATCGGATATTCATGACCTGGTCATAATATCACGATTGGATGCGCATCACTTAAGAGCACTAATACCGTATCCTGCGTGACATCATCTCCACTATGACTGGAGTGATACTTCCGTCTCGACATCACATCCAATACACTACGATTCCTGATAAACCCAGAAGAGGTGAACACAGAACCAGTTAAGATCCCCCAACCACCAAAACCAAAGTTTACCGATTGTCGTAAGTATTAGCGATGCAAGTCTCAGGTTAAGACTATACACACCTACCTTGATTTCGGCCTCCCATAGACACCTAGTCATAATACCAATGGGATTCCGAAGGGTCTATCCAGAGGGAAGCTGTTTCCCGTACCATCGGTGTGAAACACGACCTCCTATCGGACTTGCACAAGTATCCAATACTTATATATATGAGAACTATGTCGTTGTGCCCTCACAACGCGCACAAGTGCAATACTAGCCTATTCCGCATTATCGATGTCCAGTCTCGATAATACTACGGCTAGGGATATTTAATGATTAATCCTTCGTGGACTGA
This sequence comes from Zanthoxylum bungeanum, assembly GCA_019454045.1. Lineage (NCBI taxonomy): Eukaryota > Viridiplantae > Streptophyta > Magnoliopsida > Sapindales > Rutaceae > Zanthoxylum > Zanthoxylum bungeanum. The sequence continues at coordinate 17,150 of SKCR01020336.1, read as the reverse complement.
TACTGTCTCATATCATCTCAATCCAGGAACTAATCATAGGGACCTCTCTTCATTATATATCTATGGTGATCTAATCACAAATGACGAGAGTGCAATTTCCTTGTTACATAGTTAATTTTGCTACAGCAACACAATGTTCTGTGCAAATAGTGACGCTATGGGTCATGTTATCCAACAATCTCCCACTTGGCACATAGCCAGTCACTCGAGTGTCTAACACCCGAACTATGTATGGTTTGCTCAAATTGCTGAAGAAAGGTTTTCGTCAGCGGATTTGTTCGATTATCGTTTGACGCGATTGATACGATCATCACATCGCCACGATGTATGATCCGAACGAATCAGATGATATAGAAGTGTATATCTGGATCGTCGATGAGACCTTTAATTCCTTAGCCTGTGCTAACGCCTAGCTCAGCTGCTAACAGAACTATATCTAATCTAATTAGATTTATTTTTGATCCAAATGGTTTCTATTGCTGCTTCAGCTGCAGCAATGATCCGCATTTGTTGTTTATTCGGCAACAGTTATCTTGCTTGGAAGATTTCCAGCTCACTGTCCCGTTATTCAAACTTTATAGTACCGCAGTATTTAATCGTTTGGAAACTTGCTGCAGTGATCCCAGTCACTTCAAGTTCTCCTTCTCCATAGTAAAAGATAGCATCTTTAGTTCTCAGAGATACTAACAGATGTTCTTAACTTCAATCCAGTGACTATCACTTGGATTGACCCGATTGTGACTCCATATGCTCGAAGCGTATGAGACACCAATACAAGTATATTTTAAATGTACAATTTCCCAGAGAGTGTTAACAACTCCAAATCTATCCCAGTAGATCTTTATTCCTTGAATAAAGGTTGTTACTCCCCAGAATTCTACGGAGAATTTCTATTGAAAGAATATCTATAAAAACCAAGCTTTCACCAATTGTTTTATGGGAATTTCACTGTCAGTGCGCTCTCCCACTAACCTCCTTATATACACAAGAATTATTTCGTTTTGAGTCAAATCATAAACCATTATGATTATTTCAAAACGTCAGTTCCAAGAACCTTATGCTTGCATTGATCCAAACATGGATCGAATAACAAGCAAACCTTGTTTGTCGATTATACAAAATCGTCAGGATGTTGTAAATATCCTCCAAAAGGTTTCCTTTTCAGGAAAGCGATTTTGATTTGTAACTGACATATTCATAAATGAAATATACAGTTATCAACAAGCATCTTCAAAATGGATTTACCATGGCAACAGGTAAAAAGGTTGAACCGTTATTAACACAATGTTGATAACGATTACCTTTTTCGTCAAAAGCCTAGCTTTGTACGTTGGTATGTTGTCTTCCATGTATGTCTTCCTTGAAGACGTTTAATGTACCATAGGCACAATGCCTTATGGTACAACAACTAGTATCCAAAATAGTTGTTATACATGGAATCCTTTACTCCATGTCATGGCACTTTGCCATAACATGGAGTCGATACCTCGTATATCATTCCTCTCTAAACGTAGTCGGATGGTACACCACCATAAGATTGACATCTTTATGAGGTGAGATCAGAAACCCATACCCTAGGTTGTTTTCTGACTCTATCCGATCTACTAGTTCTTGTGTATTTGAAGATTAAGGTATAGTTTCATCATAGATGAACTATTTGTGTTCCATTAAGGACTTCGTGCCTTGAACAGTATTACTCCGATTTTCAACGAGTATCACTATCCTCCCTGTAGACAACAGAAACTGGGCGACGCCGTCCTAGGCTCGCGGCCTAGCTGAGAAGTGTGAAATAACATGGAGTCGCCACCCGGTGTGAACCGGGACAAAGATTTAAGGCCGCACTCACCCCTCGCAAGGGAAGACCTCAAACCGTTGGGTTCGGAATGGTCCCTTACTTATGTCACTTGTAATGAATGGATTTGTATAATTTTAACCAAGTCTACTCAACATACATGCCTAAATCTAAGTTCACATGCTTTGAAAGTAAAAACAACATTACAACAATCTAATCATGCTTCAAATACAAATTTTGAGTGAAATGAAACATGTGAGTCTTTTAAGTGGTACGGGGCGTTGTTTCCCGAGTGCAAACCATACTACCGTCCATTCGGATTCGGCTATGGAATTTATGTCAGGGTTTCCATCCAATATACCACAAAAAGAATACATATTCCATTCACTCAAAACCACATCACGTACTAATTAATGACATTCATGCGACAGAAAAAAAACAAATTACATGCAATCCTACCTAATTAATTTATGTAACCTAAATTAATTAACATGTTAAATTAACTATTCATGCTAGCATTATTAAACACATATTCTAAGTCAATATTTCATGTAAACTAATCCTAAATAACATGCTTAAATAGCCATTTAAATTAAACATACTTCCTACGTCATTACTCCATGTAAACTAATAACATGCTCAAACAACCATTCTAAGTCATTATTTCATGTGTATTAATCCTAAATGACACGCCAAGCTAATCATTCATGCTAAACAAATAAAAATACATTTCCTAAATCATTATCTCATGCAAATAAATTTAATACAACATACTAAACTAATTAAACACATTAAACACATTTTAACCATTATTTCATGTGAGCCAATTCCAACAACATGCCAAGTTAACTACTCATGTTAAAATGCCATAAAATACATTTTTAAATCATTATTTAATGTGAGAAAATTCTGTGATATAAACCCTCAGGTCTAACCTTTTTATGCCGTTCCTTGGAGATGCGTTATATGGCCGTCGGAAGGGCAAAGGCACTACAATTTCACACCGGTTCGCTGGTTCAATGTTCTGCTCACTGTTTCGCTGTTTCGTCCGCTGTTTCCGCTTCGTTTCGCTGCGATTCAAGTCTCCACACTCGGCTCACTGATTGGCTGCGGATTAAGGTCGATTTTGGTGATTTTTGAGAGGCGTTGGACTGCCGTTTGCTTGGTTTGTTCAAGGATCTTCAAGTGCAGTTTTTGCTCACTGTTTTGATGACTTTAGGGACTGTTTTGAAGGCTTTTGAGCTGCTGTTTTTGGGCGAATTTTGGAGGGTATTTAGGTCAGTTTGTGTACTGGTTTGGGGCTAAAATTAGGTTGATTTGGGTGTAAATTCCAGGGGCTAAATTGGGCGTGACAATGGGCTGTTTGGTGGACTGTTTTGGGTGAAATAAGGGGCTGTTTTGCGTGTTGGGTGCAAGGGCAGTGAGGGGAAGTCGAGTGGGTGCTTTATGCGTGAAGATGTGAGGGTTAGGGGGCTGGATGAATGCTTGAAATGATCAGAGGTAGTGAATGGAAGGGCTTGGGCGTGACTTCAAGTCTCAAGGAGGCAGTGAATGGCTTGGAAATAGGCAGCAGTGGCGTCACTTCTAAGGGAGATGAGGGGGCTGTTTTGTTCTCCTAAAATGCTTGGTGAATGCTTGATTTTTTGCTTGATGTATCTTGATATGTGCTAGGGGTTTCAAGGTGGAAAATGATGGTTTATATAGGCAAATGGTGTAGTGGAGGTGTAAGTGTGAATGAGTGAGGTATGGGTTTGAATGAGTGAGGTATGGGCTTGAATGAGTGAAGTGTGGGTGTGAATGAGTGAGGTAGGGTTTGAATGAGTGAAGTATGGGTGAGGTATAGGTTTGAATGAGTGAAGTATGGGTGAGGTATGGGTATTGAATGAGTGAAGTGTTATTTATTTAATATTTTGTTAAAGTGAGGTGGAATGGTTAAAGTAAGTTTAGTATATGGGTAAATCATGTTGGAATAGTGTAAGGAGGGGTAATTTTAGTGTTATGGTCGTGGGCCTAATGGAGGGTGGGCTTGGTGTTTTTGATTTTATTTTGGTTTTATGGGCTTTGGATGTGGGTTGGGGTACTTAGGTGGCTTTAGAATGGTTTGGGGTGATTTCGGGTTAAGAGATACGTTTAAAAAATGAACTTTCAACAAGCGAACTCCGAGCGAACTTAAACAACACATGTCAATTCTTGACTTTGCCTTTCCGACAACCGTTTTCCCCGCGACTCCTACGACTTAAAGGTGGTGCATCCATACGAGACTCCTCATCGGGTTTCACATGCAAAAATGCAATGTCTACAGTCGCCCCCACTTTGATGGGACTTGTGTAGTGTGTGACAGTGACAATCCTATCAAAGTCTATGCAGTGCATTTATACTTACCTAGCTCGCCAGCTGCCACCTGACTCGCCTGTTGTTGATTTGATGGTGCTAAGCCCCGTACCTAGGGCGTTGCAGTAGTCCACAATTCTTCAGAATAGTCCACGATAGTCCACATAATCCATGATAATCCACGGTGATCCACATAATCCACGTAATCCACATAATCCACGGTAGTCCACATGATCCACGGTAGTCCACAGTAGTCCACATAATCCACGATAATCCACGGTGATCCACATAATCCACGTAATCCACAGTATTCCACACAATCCACATAATCCACGGTAGTCCACGCAATCCACATAATCCACGGTAGTCCACATGATCCACGGTAGTCCACAGTAGTCCACATAATCCACGATAATCCACGATGATCCACATAATCCACGTAATCCACAGTATTCCACACAATCCACATAATCCACGGTAGTCCACGCAATCTACATAATCCACGGTAGTCCACATAATCCACGGTAGTCCACAGTAGTCCATATAATCCACATAATCTTCATAACCTTCATAATCCACAGTAGTCCACAACGCTTTTATGATAATTTACGCTAATCCACATAATCCACGACGCTTCATGATAATCTACGATAGTCCACAACACTTCATGATGATCAACGGTAGTCCACAACACTTCATGATAATTCACAGTAATCCACAAAACTTCATTATAATCCACGGTAATCCACAACACTTCATGATAGTCCAGCGTGCCCTAGGGCATTGCAGTAGTCCACAATTCTTCAGAATAGTCCACGATAGTCCACATAATCCACGATAATCCACGGTGATCCACATAATCCACGTAATCCACAGTATTCCGCACAATCCACATAATCCACGGTAGTCCACGCAATCCACATAATCCACAGTAATTCACAACACTTCATGATGATCAACGGTAGTCCACAACACTTCATGATAATCCACAGTAATCCACAAAACTTCATTATAATCCACGGTAATCCACAACACTTCATGATAGTCCAGCGTGCTAACCCCATACCTAGGGTGTCGCGGTGACGTCTCCGTACCTAGAGAGCCACAAATGTCTGAGTGCTAACCCCGTACCTAGGGTGTCGCTGAAATGTCTCCATACCCGGAGTGCCGTACCTGGCTGAACTAATCTGATATCTCCGTACCCGGAGTGCCGTACCTGGCTGAACAACCTGATGTCTCCATACCCGGAGTGTCATTCCTGGCTGACTGATCTGATAGCTCCATACCCGGAGTCCCGTACCTGGCTGAACTGATACTGAAATAATGTGGGCCTCGCCCCCTGAATGCCATTCCTTGTAAAAAATTAATCTGAGCTGATGTGGGCCCCGCCCCCAAGAGTGCCGTACCCGGCAAGACTGGTCAAACTGATACTGATGCTGATGCTGATATTATGTAGGCCTCGACCCCAAACTGATATGGGTCTCGCCCTCAGCTGATATGGGCATCGCCCTCGAACTGATACTGAACTGGGCCTCGCCCTCAAACTGATATGGGCCTCGCCCTCAGACTGCTATGGGCCTCTCCCCCAAATTGATGCTGATGTGGGCCTCGACCCTGGCAAATACTGATAGTGATGTGGGCCTCGCCCCCATATTGCCATACTCGGTAATGATGCTGCTGATGATGTGGGCCTCGCCCCCAGATTGCCATACCTGGCAAGACTGCCACTGATGCTAATATGGGCCTCGCCCCCCAGATCGCCATACCCGGCAGAACTGATACTGAACTAATGTGGGCCTCGCCCTCAGGTTGAGATAGGCCTCGCCTTCAAACTGATACTGATATGGGCCTCGCCCAAACTGATACTGATATGGGCCTCGCCCAAACTGATACTGATATGGGCCTCGCCCAAACTGATACTGATATGGGCCTCACCCAAACTGATATGATATCTACCTCACACATTGCACCACCTCTTACGAGATAATCTTTGATAAATAGATATATTTTTGTCCTCAATGAATGCTTTCGCGTCGAAACCGAAGAACTTGGAAGTACTCGACATACTCAAGTCCAATCATCTGAATGGGTGATCTGAGCTAGACTCCATGTGTGTGTGCGCCAAGGCTCTTTCGCAGCTTAGTCCTTAAGTAAGCTAACTTGGTGATTTCGTTTCAGAGAATCAAACCAGTGGGTCTAACCAACCTGGATGTCTTAATCACATTCTGTGATTACTTCAACATACTCAACATGATATGGTTTTCATCTTTTTTTTTTCTTTTGTCTCTTTTCTTTTTTTCTTTTTTTTTTTTTTCTTTTTTTTTCTCTTTTCTTTTCTTTTCTTCTTTTTTTTCTTCTTTTTTCTTTTTCTTTTTTTTTTTTTTCACACTCATTTTTTAACAATTAAAATAAAATACAAACTTTTCAACTAAAACACAAACTTTCAAATAGGCCTTGGGAACCTGGTCAGCAGGGCACATTACCGATTCAGATCAATGTCCAATTTGCGCTTCTTGCCACGATCACTATCAGTCCAGTCCAATTTGGAGATGATAGGGTCAAGCTTCGGCTCAAAAGCCAGGATCTGGTCAATCAACTCTTCGGCCTTTGTTGCCGTCAGGAAAATGTCTTCCACAGATTTGGTGACAAATTCATGTCTCTGGCTTCCGCAAGAAACACAAACAGGAAATCGAAGAAGTGCTCAATATTAAGCAACCCGATGGGTTTCCGGTGAACGTTAGGTGTGCCCATGACGCCACTGTAAATATTTCTTCGAATGTGCCAAGTCCACCTGGTAATGCAATGAACGCATCTGCAGTATTAATCATTTCATGGAGTCGTTCAGACATACCTGATACAATGCGCTCATCTCCATTTGTTGGCCCGATTAACTGTTCATCTGCCAAAGGTCTCGGGATGATTCCCAAAACATTACCGCCACCATTTTGAACGGCTTTTGAAACAGCTCCCATCATTCCCAGATTGCCACCGCCATATACCAAGTGCACGTTTTTCGCAGCCATGACTCGCCCCAATTCCTTAGCAGCTTCCAAGAATTCAGGTTTGTTGCCAGGGTTAGATCCACAGAAGACACAAATTTTCTTGAATCGTTGCTGTGAGGTAGCTTCCATCTCTTTTTTTTTTCTTTTACTTTGGATATATGTCTGATCGTGTTGAGGAGAGCAATGCCGAGCTGAATTTATAGGACCTGCAAAAGAGGTGAATAATAATTGCAATAATATATTCCACTGAATGACGGTTAGCTAAATCACAAAAGAAGTCATCAGAAGTCAAGAAAGGCCATCGGATCATGTCTGCAAAAACAACAAGAGAAATCGTGAGATGTCAAAAAGTTGTGGATTCGTTCCAGGAAAATAACAGAAAATAACAAAGGAGATCGTGATACGTCAAAAAGCTGTGGATTCTTTCAACGAAAATAACAGAAAATACCAAAGGAAGTTCTAAAATGTCAAAAAGTTGTGGATCTCTTCCACTTCAACATGTCGTGAATGGTCCAAACAGTTATAGATTTCTGCCACCATTAATGAATTATCTCCCATTCTTGTGATTGCCAAGCACCAATCCCTCTGTCTTAACTTGCTCCGCCTTTGCTTCCACCTGTAAAAATAACACAAAGTTAGAGATTTCACAAGAACATGAAACAGAAATCACAGCAACTTGCATAGGTTGCCTCCCTTTCAGTATTAACTTCATCGTCTCCAGCCAGACATGACCGAAATTCTTCTGTCAATATGGCTTCATCGTCGTCCTTAGTACTCGCGCCGCTTTTCGATTTTCTGATTCTTACTGCTTTCTCTCATTTCTCCTTTTTCTTTAAATCTGCAAATACAAAACGACAATATGAATACATGTGCATGTAAATATGCAAGTGAAGAGATACTCCCTTTTCGTGATGGGTTAGATCCCCATTGTGCTCCTCGGCGCCATATGTCACTGGTCTCTCTCTGTTGGTTTTCTTCTGAAATCTGCAAAAACACAACACAAAACAAAGGATGCAAGTTACGTGTATGCATGTATGCATGGATGCGTTTCCTATCCCGCTGGGTTAGGTCTTCTACCGGTTCCCTTGGTGACTGCTCAGTCTTCTTTTTCCCCAGCAAAGTGCAGCTTCAATCTGCTTACGTCGACCAACTCGGTGAACTCCCAAATCTGGTAATCTCAATGCCTTGTTTCCCAATCTTCTGTCTTTTCTGCTTACTCCTTCTGAGAATTCTCCGTGTTCCAGATACCTGAACATCACGATACCAAGGCTTCCCGTCATCGACTTCCACATCCAATATCCTTTCTGTCTCATACACTGGTTTGCTTGCAGTTGTCAGCGCAAATGGTCTCATCACCAATTTCTCTGGATTTTCTCAAGCCGTAGCTAGTGTCACCAATGTGTCTGTCATCTGATTTGATGAAATTTGCAACCATGGATAGTCTGTGCCAGACTTCTGAGGTAAAATAAGTATGGCTTCAATCATTCTTCATTTAACTCTCATTTTCCTTTGCATCTTTAACTTTTCAAACATCTTTGACAATGGTTTACCCAAGCTAGAGAATTGTCTGTTTCTGATAGGGGCAATCTCTGAGGAAGTAGACTCGGTCTTTGAAGGTTTCCCAATGATCTTTTCATTCTGATTGTACAACTCTCTGTTACTAGCTGTATAGGGCACGGTCAAACTGGTCACATCATTGTTCAGGACTTGTAACTGCTCAACAATCTCGGCTACCTTGGCTTCCAATCAATCTAGGCAGGATTCTTCGTTGACTGACTTCACTCATACTGGTTGATGATCCCTTGAAAAATCTTTTTTCTCCCAACCCAACGGGAATCTATGATGGCTTTTAAGCACAAAGGGTTAACATGATGCATGCATGCATGAGATGCGCGTGATGTATGAAATAAATAAGCTCGTAAAAGAATTTACAATAATCGGCCCGTTATCATTTCAAAGTATTTAGTCACACTATTGCGCAGTGCAAACTTGTCCCAGTTGAAAAGGCCCAACATGTTTACACTTTGCGATAATATGTTAAATAACTTCAAATAATAAAAGGCCTAAACAAAAATGGCTCATTAGCATTTTAGAAGCTTTTGGCCTAATTGTCAATAGGACATGAACTTGTCCCTGTTTAAATGGCCCAACAAGTTCATATTTATCGACAAAAAGTCCAACTGAATCCAAATGATAATGGTCCAAAACACAAGCATAAATAAGTAATTTTTACTGGTCACAAAACTAAGGTTCATGTGTAAGTTCTAGGAATGTAAACAAAGGCCCTTATTGACAAAGGATTACCCACAACTGGACTCCCCATTCAAGGGTTCAAACGACCAAGTGAGTGCACCTTATATATCAACAAGTTAAGGTATGTGACTAACTGTCAAATGGACTTCCCGTTGTAGATTCCCCAGAGGGAGGGCGGAGCAAAGCTCACCGTGGATACCCAAGCCCCTTAGGCTCTTATCGCTTGGTGACAGGAATAAACAACGAGTCCTCCAAATTAGTCTATCACATGAGATGATTATTTAGATGCCTTCGCAGCTTTTCCTTATAAAAAGGGGTAGTGAGTGAAGGAAGACACCAACCATCCCCTAGGAAGATGATTATCTAGGTGCCTTCACAGCTTTTCCTTGTAAAAAGGTAGTGAGTGAAGGAAGACACCAAACATCACCTAGCCCTAACAATGCCTTTAATTAAACTCCCTAAACCCACAGTAGTCATGGTTAATTAAAACACAAATCCGAATATTACAAGACAATATTTCGAGGCCGATTCTCTATCCCAGTGGAGTCGCCAGACTGTAGACAACAGAAACTGGGCGACGCCGTCCTAGGCTCGCGGCCTAGCTGAGAAGTGTGAAATAACATGGAGTCGCCACCCGGTGTGAACCGGGACAAAGATTTAAGGCCGCACTCACCCCTCGCAAGGGAAGACCTCAAACCGTTGGGTTCGGAATGGTCCCTTACTTATGTCACTTGTAATGAATGGATTTGTATAATTTTAACCAAGTCTACTCAACATACATGCCTAAATCTAAGTTCACATGCTTTGAAAGTAAAAACAACATTACAACAATCTAATCATGCTTCAAATACAAATTTGAGTGAAATGAAACATGTGAGTCTTTTAAGTGGTACGGGGCGTTGTTTCCCGAGTGCAAACCATACTACCGTCCATTCGGATTCGGCTATGGAATTTATGTCAGGGTTTCCATCCAATATACCACAAAAAGAATACATATTCCATTCACTCAAAACACATCACGTACTAATTAATGACATTCATGCGACAGAAAAACAAATTACATGCAATCCTACCTAATTAATTTATGTAACCTAAATTAATTAACATGTTAAATTAACTATTCATGCTAGCATTATTAAACACATATTCTAAGTCAATATTTCATGTAAACTAATCCTAAATAACATGCTTAAATAGCCATTTAAATTAAACATACTTCCTACGTCATTACTCCATGTAAACTAATAACATGCTCAAACAACCATTCTAAGTCATTATTTCATGTGTATTAATCCTAAATGACACGCCAAGCTAATCATTCATGCTAAACAAATAAAAATACATTTCCTAAATCATTATCTCATGCAAATAAATTTAATACAACATACTAAACTAATTAAACACATTAAACACATTTTAAACCATTATTTCATGTGAGCCAATTCCAACAACATGCCAAGTTAACTACTCATGTTAAAATGCCATAAAATACATTTTTAAATCATTATTTAATGTGAGAAAATTCTGTGATATAAACCCTCAGGTCTAACCTTTTTATGCCGTTCCTTGGAGATGCGTTATATGGCCGTCGGAAGGGCAAAGGCACTACAATTTCACCGGTTCGCTGGTTCAATGTTCTGCTCACTGTTTCGCTGTTTCGTCCGCTGTTTCCGCTTCGTTTCGCTGCGATTCAAGTCTCCACACTCGGCTCACTGATTGGCTGCGGATTAAGGTCGATTTTGGTGATTTTTGAGAGGCGTTGGACTGCCGTTTGCTTGGTTTGTTCAAGGATCTTCAAGTGCAGTTTTTGCTCACTGTTTTGATGACTTTAGGGACTGTTTTGAAGGCTTTTGAGCTGCTGTTTTTGGGCGAATTTTGGAGGGTATTTAGGTCAGTTTGTGTACTGGTTTGGGGGCTAAAATTAGGTTGATTTGGGTGTAAATTCCAGGGGCTAAATTGGGCGTGACAATGGGCTGTTTGGTGGACTGTTTTGGGTGAAATAAGGGGCTGTTTTGCGTGTTGGGTGCAAGGGCAGTGAGGGGAAGTCGAGTGGGTGCTTTATGCGTGAAGATGTGAGGGTTAGGGGGCTGGTGGATGAATGCTTGAAATGATCAGAGGTAGTGAATGGAAGGGCTTGGGCGTGACTTCAAGTCTCAAAGGAGGCAGTGAATGGCTTGGAAATAGGCAGCAGTGCGTCACTTCTAAGGGAGATGAGGGGCTGTTTTGTTCTCCTAAAATGCTTGGTGAATGCTTGATTTTTTGCTTGATGTATCTTGATATGTGCTAGGGGTTTCAAGGTGGAAAATGATGGTTTATATAGGCAAATGTGTGTAGTGGAGGTGTAAGTGTGAATGAGTGAGGTATGGGGTGTGAATGAGTGAGGTATGGGTTTGAATGAGTGAGGTATGGGCTTGAATGAGTGAAGTGTGGGTGTGAATGAGTGAGGTATGGGTTTGAATGAGTGAAGTATGGGTGAGGTATAGGTTTGAATGAGTGAAGTATGGGTGAGGTATGGGTATTGAATGAGTGAAGTGTTATTTATTTAATATTTTGTTAAAGTGAGGTGGAATGGTTAAAGTAAGTTTAGTATATGGGTAAATCATGTTGGAATAGTGTAAGGAGGGGTAATTTTAGTGTTATGGTCGTGGGCCTAATGGAGGGTGGGCTTGGTGTTTGATTTATTTTGGTTTTATGGGCTTTGGATGTGGGTTTGGGTACTTAGGTGGCTTTAGAATGGTTTGGGGTGATTTCGGGTTAAGAGATACGTTTAAAAAATGAACTTTCAACAAGCGAACTCCGAGCGAACTTAAACAACACATGTCAATTCTTGACTTTGCCTTTCCGACAACCGTTTTCGCGACTCCTACGACTTAAAGGTGGTGCATCCATACGAGACTCCTCATCGGTTTCACATGCAAAAATGCAATGTCTACACTCCCACTGACCAATGCATATCGGTATTTCTCTCAGGAAAACCCATGGTGAGCAACAATCACATGTTCTCATTGGGATTTATAAGTACTATACTTAAGGTTTCCCTTAGGATAACCTATATTGGTACTTATCCAATTTGGGTCCTTAGTTTGGTATCATCCAAACGCTATGCCTGGCATACCCAAATTATCAGGAATGAGAAACCTCGTTTCTTCCCTGTTCATATCCTATATGATATCTGTCAAACAGATTTATATGGAACCTTATTCTAAATAAGTTTTGCACTGTTAATACAAATCCTGTAGAAGGTAATAGTAGCTCAGAGCGACTCGTGATAAACCTTATCATGTCCAACAAAATTCGGTTTTAGTTCAGACACACCGTCTAACTGACGTGTCTCGGGAGGGTCCTCACATGAAAGAACACCGTACTCTTTCATTTATATATGAAACTTACTGCTTAAGTATTTTCCATTTCGGTCTTACCGTGGCGGAATAACACTATAGCCGATCTGTTTGTTTTCTTCGTGTCGAAACTTCAAAAGTTTCCGATCTGTGTTCTTCGAAAGAAACACATAACCACAACGTGATGCTACATCCGTTAAGGTCACGAAATATTCATGTTCACATCTAGCCTAGCTAGATATGGGCCCACTTACTTCACCATGAATAGGGCTAACAGATCGGTGGCCCTTTTACTATTACCAAGTAAATAGTATTTTAGGTATTTTACCTAATAAACTAGATTCGTAGACCTTATTTGAATAGTCAAATCAGTCCTAGTATCCACTCTTCAAAAGTGTGGATATACGAGTCTTGTTTAATTGTGTCCTAGACAACAATGCCACAAATAAGTCTCCATTGATCAAATCAATTTGAGCTATTTATTTGTCATTTTATATGTTTGAGATTTTATTATATTCAAAATATAAATTCTGTTATTTACATCCAATGTATTTATCTCAGTATCATATTTATATAATGAAACACTTTAGGTTTAGAATATAAAGGTTTTATCCGCATCGGATTAAACACTGATATAAAGATAATGTCTCTAGTCAAACTAGTTACATTATAACATTTTCTAATTTAAGTACATACCCAAAGGGTAGTTCCTAAACTTAGGTATCTACGGTCGAAACAGCGACTTTCGTCCCGTTTCCAATTCGCAGAGAAATCTCGGCTTGAAGGCAGTATCCAGCTCACAGCGGATTCTGAATGTCAATACATATATGTATTATGTACCACACTAAGTATTTAAAATCCAATTTCAATACTAGTAGTAAACATAACTTTGACAAATATTTTTAAAGTGTAGAGCCTCGCCTATCTTAATTCCTTCGTGTCTTCCATATCCAAATGGTAGTCACTTTGGGATATGTCAATTATCTTTTCAATATTTCACAAACCTTTGGCCAGCCTTGGGTTTTAGAATATCGAAATGATGTGCACCTTGTGCTACATGCCCTAATTGCAAACTTTGTGACTTTTCTCCACTAGAATAGTCAATTAATTCTCCAAGAATTATTAATTTCAATTTTAATACTTTTAAATCTAAAGATAGATTTATTGTAAGTATATTAATTAAGCACTAAAGTCATCATCACATAAATCTTCCAAAGACTTTATGCTCTACTATTTGCTTATTATGGGTAGTAATAATAAGTTATTTTATCAAATAAATTAACCTATTATTAATTCCCAATTGAAAATAAATCATTTAAAACATTAATCCAAGGATTATATATTTTAAATATTTAACTTTTTAAATTCTTTCTTGATTTCAATAGTCCAACTATTTAATCAATTTAATAAGGTACTATTTATTATAATGATTACAATAACCTAATTATTTAATCAACTATAATTTTATATTGATTACTATAATCCAATTATAAAATCAACTATCATTTTAATTCAATTATATTAATTACTATAATCCAATTATAAAATCAACTATGTATTGAATGAGTTTGTATATAGTCCAACTATATATATTTTTAAAACAACATAAAATATTAGTCCGACTAATACTTTTGATTAATATGACGAGTAAAATAAAATGAGCGTGTTTAGCGAGTATTCGAACGAATGTTGCAAATTCAATACTTGCCTCCCACTATTTTTCGTCGAGCCTCTAACCCTCTGTGGAGTACTCGGGAAACCGCGTTTCCTAGCGGGCTAGGATCCCGTTAAATAACACACAACCTTGACTTTGGCCAATAAAAGCTGTATGCTATTTAACTTAGGTAGATCTCTATGATCAATTGGATCTCATCCAATTCCTAGATCCGGTTAGGTGGACATCCAAGTCCGAAACATATGTATAATGTCAATGTATCCATTACATTTTCCTAACCCTATCCTCCGAATCATCTAGGCCTTGGCTTTGGCCAAAAAAAACAACCTAATGATTCCAGTTAAGCGGGACCCATTGACGAGGAAAGTTTCGTAATCAATGTCATTGGACAAAAAGTGATATTGACTTTGGCCAATAAAAATCACGATTTGGACAAGACACCGATATGCAACAAAACTCTCATGATTCAAGTACATCCTTGATTGACAAAGTGTTGGACAAAATGACCCATAGCGTCACTATTGCACAGATCATTGTGTTGTTGTAGCAAATTAACTATGTAACAAGGAAATTGCACTCTCGTCATTTGTGATTAGATCACCTTAGATATATAAATGAAGAGAGATCCTATGATTAGTTCCTGGATGAGATGATATGAGACAGTATCAGTCCACGAAGGATTAATCATTAAATATCCCTAGCCGTAGTATTATCGAGACTGGACATCGATAATGCGGAATAGGCTAGTATTGCCACTTGTGCGCGTTGTGAGGGCACAACGACATAGTTCTCATATATATAAGTATGGATACTTGTGCAAGTGCGATAGGAGGTCGTGTGTTTCACCGATGGTACGGGAAACAGCTTCGCTCTGGATAGACCCTTCGGAATCCCATTGGTATTATGACTAGGTGTCTATGGAGGGCCGAAATCAAGGTAGGTGTGTATAGTCTTAACCTGAGACTTACATCGCTAATACTTACGACAATCGGTAAACTTTGGTTTTGGTGGTGGGGGATCTTAACTGGTTCTGTGTTCACCTCTTCTGGGTTTATCAGGAATCGTAGTGTATGGATGTGATGTCAAGACGGAAGTGTCACTCCAGTCATAATGGAGAGATGATGTCACGCAGGATACGGTATTAGTGCTCTTTTAGTGATGCGCATCCAATCGTGATATTATGACCAGGTCATGATATCCGATTATAGAGACTAGTTACCAGACATCCGATATGTGTTTCGGACGGGGCAGACACTTATCCAGCCCCAGCCCTAGCACGTGATTATCTGATACTGGGCCGATACGCACAATACAATGTATACTACGCTTGATACAGATCTAGATATTCTTGATGATGAATATGTCCGGAGAACTTGGGAAGACTTGGTGCTTGCTAGGAGTCGACCTTGTCTCGTAAATCGGTAGAACGTAGTACTTGGTACGTACGTGATTCGGATACTCCGACGACCGTATTTACTGCCAGATTATCCGGGGATCTCATGGGTCGCTTCCCGATAATCCACCGATGACGCACAACTCGCACTCTTGAATAATCTGGGATTATAATAGAAGAGAGAGAAAATTAATCTAGGATTAATAACAGAGATATTTTATCCGGGATAAAATGTCGTCTAAAGAGAGAGAACGATTAATTTGGAATTAATCGATGAATAATATATTCGATATATTAAACGAAATTAGATTTCGACGCGGAATAAAATAGATTTTAATTCTGGCAAACGAGTTAATTCAGAATTAATTTGTTAGCGACGTAAATAATAATTTCGCCAGGCGTAATTATTTATTTAAATTCGATTGAATTAACGTCGCGACGTAAGCTCGGTATTTTGGAAATATCGAACCTGAACGCGTGAGTGCACGTGGGCCCACTTTCATTTGGAAACGTGGGGCCCACATGACACATGTCATTCTAATGCTTTGCATGTAGATAGTGTACAATGCACTCAATGTTATTGCATGGAAATTGAGTGTTTGACACTCTAAGCTATTGCATGTGTTGTGTCATAAATTTATTATTAATTTAATAAATTATGGCATAAATATAAATTGATTTTTGGTAAATCATTTTAATTAACATAACACAACTTCTTCTCTCTCAAATGCTCTCTTCTCTCACGCCCAAGGGGCCAAAATGTTCACTGTTTTTCATCACAAAACCGTGAGCTTTAGGGGAAGCAAGAGTGGTTTCTCATGGTGAGAAATCAAGTGCTAGCACACTTACGAGTCTTGCGAAGGTGGTAGGGAGGTTCCCCCATGAGACGGGATCCATCCGACGAAGATTGGAGCTCCGTTTCTTCACTCAATATTCTGTTTTGCAGGGACAGTGGACTGCATGCAGTGGGCGTGAAAGGCAGTACGTTTTTGGCCTTGATTCGTCTTCAAATCGACATAACCGATCAATGTGAGTATTCCGCTACCTCCGTTGATGTGTTCACACATAATTTCATGTCTTGATTTGATCTTGGGACCTTATAGAAAACCAACAATGGCATCATGAGCTAAAGTTGCAAGCATGAAATTTGTAGGGTTTAAAATTTGGGTAAATGTGATTTGAGCATGATTTGAATGAATTGTTTGTTTGAGTATGCTTATAACATGTTTAAATTCATTTTGGTTGGACTAATTTGATGAAAAATGATTTGGAATTATTTTCCCCAAAATGTAGTCCTTGGCCGAATGTGTTATGGATTTTGAATCCTTGGAATTTTTTTTGATTTTGATTCATTGGATGAGTTAAT
>SKCR01020335.1:0-35106 GCA_019454045.1 Zanthoxylum bungeanum | reverse complement strand
AGATTATATTATAGAAACTGCATATATTATTACTAATAATAATGTTTTACAGAAGTATTTAACAAAATACAACCGGAATTGGCGCTCTGAGCACCAACCCCTACACCATAGTGGCTTAGGGATTGGTGAATGACGATAGTGTTGGACAATTAATGACCCATAGCGTCACTATTTATACAGATCATGGTGTTGTTGTACAAATTAACTATGTGATAAGGAGATTGCACTCTTATCATTTGTGATTAGATCACCTAGATGTATAAATGATAGGAGGTCCTTATGATTAGTTCCTGGATTGAGATGATATGAGACAGTATCAGTCCACGAAGGATTAATCATTAAATATCCCTAGTCGTAGTATTATCGAGACTGGACATCGATAATACAGAATAGACTAATATTACACTTGTGCGTGTTATTTGAGATCATAACAACATAGTTCTCATATATTTGGGTATAGGATACTCATGCAAGTGTAATAGGAGGTTGTGTTTTACCGATGGTACGAAAAACAGCTTCGCTCTGGATAGACCCCTCGAAATTCCATTGGTAGTATGACTATGTGTTATGGAATTCCGAAATCAGGGTAGGTGTATTTGGTCTTAACCTGAGACTTGCACCGCTAATACACCGGTTCTGTGTATGCCCCTGCTAGGTATATTGAGAATCGTAGTGTATTGGGTGTGATGTCAAGACGGAAGTATCACTCCAGTCATAGTGGAGATGATGTCACGTAGGATACGGTACTAGTGCTCTTAAGTCTGCAGTCATCAAGATATTATGACTAGGTCATGTATATCCGATAATAGAGACTAGTTACCAGACATCCGACATGTGCTTCTGTACGAGGCAGACACATTCCATTCAGCCCCAAGCCTAGCACATGACATTCGATACTGGATCGCAATACGCAATACTACGTATACTACGCCTAACATAGATTATATATTCCTAGAATATTTCTGGAGAATTGGGTAAGCACGGTGCTTTGCTAGAAGCCAACCATGTCTTGTAAATCAGTAAGCACGTGGTACGAGGTACGCACGTATTCGGATAATCCGATAACCGTATTTACTGCCAACATATCCAGGGATCTTTTGGGTCGCTTCCCAAAGATTCACCGATGACAGTTGATTTAAATTTGATTTTTCTATTTAATTTATTCGTATTGGCTAAAATTAATATATCAGATATATTAATATGAATTGGATTTCGTTACGAATTAAAGTTGGACTTTAATATGAACGAACGAATTAATTTAGAATTAATTCGTAAACGACGTTCGTAAAATATTTGCGAGGCATCGTTATTTAATTAAATTAAATTTAATTATTAGCGACGAAAGTTTGTTTAATCGGATTAAACGGAACCGAGCCGCGGTAAATGTTCATAAACACATTTTGAGTGTTGAATTCAAAATGGTGGGGCCCATTTCACACATGTCACACATGTGAAGTGGTGGTTGGAAAGTGGTTGGCATTTATGCCAAAACCACTTACATTCCAACCACTTGGTTTAGGTGAAACCAAATTACCCCAACTACATGGTTTTGGGTAAAAGGGTAAAACCCTTAACAAAACCAAAAAGCATTCTCTCTCTCTTCACTATACACACTTGTAACACATTTTGGAAAATGAAAACCCTAGAAGCCTCCATTTGGGCGTGAGCTCCTTCGTCACTGCTCTTTGATTTTGTTGCAAAATCAACAAAGCTAGCACTTGGAGAAATCAACTAAGGTGATATGAAAACTACTTCAAGAGTTGGAACCATCACTTAAAGCTGGGATCTTGGAGATCTCTTCTCAAAATTTTAAAGCTCAAATCCGTTCATTGTAAGTATATTCCACAACTTATTTTGAATTTATGAACACCTTTACAAGCTTATTAGATCTTTGGCATGTTCTAGGAACACTAAAAATGGTATCAAGAGCCAATTTTAAGCATGAAAATTTTAGGGTTCTGTAACATCCCGCCTAGGCCAGGATTCTACCGGCAGGAGACAGGAAAACCCATCTCCATAAGCCTCTGATTCTAACGAAATTTCGGCATGATGTATTCGTAACATCATGCAACCTCGCCTGTAGCCAGCATCCATATACATCAAGAACATAACAATCTCGGCCTCAGGCCGGTAACTCAACATCAAATGCATTCATTAACAAGGCCTCAGGCCTGAACTCAATAAACAAAAATGCAAATACTTGGCCTCCGGCCAGAACTCAAAAATTAAACTATGCTATTATATGACTTATACATATAAAATACAATGCAATACAAGGACATGTAGGGGTTGGTGCTCAGAGCGCCAATTCCCGGTTGTATTTTTGTTAAATACTTCTGTAAAACGTTATTATCAGTAATATATATGCAGTTTCTATAATATAATCTAATCTTTTATATGGTAAACGTAATGACCTTAGAATGATTAGTCATGGTACAGTTGCAAAAGCGTCGCAACGGACATTGAGTAGTATCATGACGTTGTCATTCTCAGATAGTTCCTGGTCAAGGTTTACACTACTTGGTCAGTATAGTAAACCCGTTGAGACCGATACATGTCGTATACTGGAATATATGATTCCAATGGTTTCTCAATGAACCATAAGTCTTGGAGACTAGTATAGACGTGTAGGTGTTTATAGTGGATAAACACTGAACGACTCACCGACGATTCTTAATGGATGGTACACCAGCGTCAATAAGAATCTTCTTGGGTTGAGTAGCACTTGTGATTCTTAGACTTGATATGCCATTGTGGGCACATGAGACATCTTCTACACTTAGATGGCAGTCACGTCACCGATCTATTTAGATCAGACCTCCGCCTGTTCGTTGGGTGTAGATAGATCCTCAGGGTGTCCTATGTGTATCAAGATAGGATCCGTCAGTTCTGTGTACCAGAGCATAGGTAGTCCATATGATTAGCAATCAGATAAAACCATGGGCCCGTGGTAAGTTTAGAAGCTAGTTCTAAACATTCTTTTTGAGATTGCTAATAGAATAGTCGACTGGATAATCCCGATAGAGATTTGACGTTTACATCTATATCTCTGGGATTTATCCGGATACCTGTGACGGAGGAATTATACATTTGCCATGACCTCGACCTGTATGGTTCAGCGAGATTATCCGTGATCGTCATAATCTACGGGTGGATAGATTATGGACATGAAATTTGATTTCGTGACGGATATACCTGAACCTAGAGAGTCTCAATAATGAAACATACTCGTAGAGCACTAGAACACATTAATAAATAATATCGATTATTTATAAAGTCGTTTAATGGTTAAACGCAAGTTACATGCTAAAGAGACTAGATAGTCATTTGCTTAATTATTGTGTATTTACATTTAATACTTGATTAATTTAAATACACATTAATTAATAGTCAAAATGAGTTATTTGACTTATTTCCTAAATGAATATATGTTTTTTAATATTTAATGTAAATATTATACATATATTTAATATATTTGTATTTGATTAATTAATTAATTATTTAATTGTTAAATGATTAAATTAATTAAAATATAAATATCTTACATTAGGATAATTAAAGTAAATGACATTAGTTGCATTTTTTGACCAAAATAAATATCTAATAAAGTTGTTTATAAGATATTTGTGCAAGTTGACCAAATGAAACTTGAAATGAAATTGAAATTAATTTCCTTGTTTTTGTCTTAGCCATTTTCGGCCAAAGGCCAAATGAAACAAGTATAAATTGATTTTCTTTCATGATACACTTAACTAATACACTTTATCATATAAACTCCATTGAAGAAAGGCAAAGGAAGCTTGAGAAAAGAAAGACAAAAATCAAAGATAGCTTGGAATTTAGTAAGTTTTTCCAACTTACTATTAGAGAGGAATATGTTCCTTAGGTTCAAGGCTTCAACATGTGATGTTCTTAGATTATTTCTTTCTTTATTTCTTTGTGTTTTTGTTGGTGGAAGTTTGATAGAAGTGTTGAGCATGTATGGTGAAGGAAACTTGTGACTATTGTAGTTGTAAGGATTATTTTAAGGTTTATGAAACCATGTTGCTAATCTAGAGTTATTGACCCACTCTTAAATGACCTAGATTTTATCTTGAGTTGTTTCATTGTGTTGAGACTTGGATTGGATGGAAGAATGATGATTGAAGTAATTGATTTAATGTATTTGGTCTAATTTGTCCAATTTGAGGAAATTGAAAAATTAGGGTTTTTAACTAATTCCAAATTTGGGGGTTTTCATATATGTTGAGCATTTGGGAGTTTATATGATGCATGCAAAGTTTCATGTTGATTGGATTTCATTTGGATGAGTTTTGAAACATGAAATGACCAAATGGTCAATTTAGACACCTAATGGTGCTCACGGCAATGGCAAGGAATTTTGGGGATTTTGTGGCTTTTGGTGTTTTGATGTTTTGAACATGCTAAGTTCATCTTAGAAATGATTTAGAATCATTCAAAATTGATTGGATCAATTTCGGACTAAAATGGACAAAATACCATATAAGGGTAATTTGGTAATTTCACTTGAATATGATTCATTTGAAATTTTATTTCATTATTTGAATATTGGAATATTAAATAAATATATTTATTTAATTTATCCGAGAAAAATTTTTGAAATCTGAAAATCGGATTTTCACCGCTTCCGCAGCGTTACCGGACTCACCCCCTAAATAACCCCTTCAGGACAAGGGCCGTGAGGACCCATAACTCGACCCAGGACTCTCTTGACTGCAATTGGGGCGATCCACCGTCTTCAAAGTCTCCACCGAGCTGGTTCTATAAGACATCTACTGACCTGCAAAACTACAAACTATTGTGGTGTGAGTCATAAGACTCAGTAAGTAATCATGCAAACATCTTTAGCGTCAAACACATACAAAGTCTTAATTCTATTTCTGAATTAACTTGAGTTGTCTATGTGTCCATACAACTATGTATTAGGTCTGAGCTAACTATCTATTTCTTATCCTTTTACAAACATATACTAGATTATTAATCCTTTTGTCTGATTACTCACATACTTTAAATTACTTCTATCATTTATAGTTTAAAACATCTTAATAAATATATACATATATACATCAAGTTTCTATCATCATCGTCAACTATATGAAGCCTAGACATGCTTTCACACTGTGTTACTCTACTATCTCATTATATCCTCGTATATTCTCTATTAATTCAGCTCAGATATCTATTTCATCTTCCTGTCTTATAACTCTTTACTAATCTAGTTCAAGTAATTATTACAACTTCCTTTCTATTTCAAACAACCAGTACATTATCAAAACATCATACTCTTCAAATGATATCAGAATATATGCTTTGTATGTGTGATTAGAAGATTATACTAATGCTATTATGCATTGATGTCAACTAATGCATCTCAAATGAATACTAAAATATATGAGTCGTCTGCATGACTTGTAACTACACACTACTTTAAAATGTTAAGCTTTTAGAAAATTCTTTCTGAAAACCCTTTTTCTGGAAAACTGTTTCATAAAAACTGTTTCTGAAATCTCTTTTCTGAAAGTTTCTTTCTGAAAACTTTTTGCTGAAAACTTTACTTACAAACTGGTTTCTACTTAAAAATTCAGAATCTCTCATAAAACCGCTGTCTCTGAAAATTTCATTTTCTAAAGGCCCTTTCTGAAAGCTGTACTGAAAACTGGAATCTGAAACCGTTTCTAAACTCAGTTTTCTGAAACTGTTTACTAATATCTGGCTTTCTGAAATCTAGGCACTGAAAATCTGGAAACTGTGTACTGAAAATCTGAAAACTGCTTAAAATATCTGAAATCTGAAATCTGTATCTCTGTCTGAAAACCTGGACGTATGAGGGCGTTACGTATCGCCGTCCCCCCATACGCCTATCTGGAGGCAGAAGTGCAAAACCATGACTTTGGGGCATTATGTATCGCCGTCCCCCAAAGCATGCCACTACTGTCTCATATCTGGTGGTCTTGGGGCGTTATGTACCGCCGTCCCCCAAGCCACAATCTGGAGCTGGGGGTGCGAATCTATGCTACCACCCAAGCTCAAACTATAGGGTCTAGAGGCGTTGTGTATCGCTCATCCCCCTAGCCCCGGCTCGAGGATCTGAGAGCGTCCCCTCAGTCCTCCACATGTGCACATGTCTCTGAATCCGTCAATTCCAACAATGTACAACTGGGATGGGTCAAATCCCAAATCCCGAATCCAAAGTATCCGTCAAGTCCAAACTGTGTCTCAAGTTACATACTGGGGTGAGTTTTTACCTCATGCCCTGAAAACCATAAAATCATGATCTGTATCTTAAAACTGTAAAAATATTTCTGAAATCCATTTCTTCAAATGAGAACACTTAAAACTTTTCTTTTAAAAATATCTGTAACTTTTCTTTAAAACACTTTTCGAATTTCAAAACCTTTCTCGTTTCATCATGTTTGTATTTGGATATGATCATGCACGTGTTTATGCGTATGCACAAGGTAATGAACTATGCATTCTATTCTTTATATGCTTATGTCTTGAATCATCTCACATTTTATGCTTATACTATTCCCAGTATACTTAAACACATTCAAGCCATCATACTTAGCTTAACTCTATTACTTACCATACTGATAGCTCACAAACAATGTAATATATAATTTATATTCATTCACATAATCAATTGTTATAAACGAATGTATAACTTAAAATGTAAGAGTTTACTTATTCATTTATTTATATAACTCTCTAATCATTTATGATCATACTAGAACAGCTATCCCAACAATAGGCTCATTTAAGCTTTTCTTTTTCTAAATTATTAGTTATGCTAAATCAAATGTATACAAACAATTTATATATACATACTTACTTATTTCTCCATGAACCTACATGCTCTTGTTTATACACGTATATATACTAGTATTCTTGTTCATGTATCATTCTACTTACACTGAACATATACAGTTATTTCACACAATTGTCATTTTCTAAACTCTAGTCCCATTCCTTAGGGTGTAGTTTCCTACATCCCCCAAACCCAAGTTTCACTAAATTATATTCATAAACATCACCTTATTCGTATGCTCTGTCTATAAATATAAATACTGGTCTTTACCTACATATACATCCCTTTACTTCTATAAGCTCATTCATCTGCTTAATTCTGCTACATTCATCTTTATATATATGTATATACATAGGTTTCATGCTTATAACTATATACAACTTTATTTTACTACTACCTTCGAACAACGATAAATTTCTTAAGTACTCAAGGCATGAGTTACTTACATGGCTACACAAGTGCCCGTGATCCGGGTCCGATCTTCCAAAACAAATCATAACATACATCAGAACCGCTGTTTGCGGAACTTTCTACTCATCTATAATAAACTACGGACTTTCTCCGAAACACCCGAAACAACTTGAATACTACGATCTAAGCTTTATTGCTCTAATACATGCTCACTTACTATTCTAAACTAGCTAGATGAGTCAAATTCTCATTTTACGCGTTTGCGGCAAAACTTGCGGAAAAGTTTCCGCAAACGCTACGGAAGGGTCTCGAACCCTCCGAACTAATCCAAAATTACTCAATTATCCTCGCAATACCATAATTACATCATAACTATACTTACGACCATCTACGCTCAATCACGTGAGAAACGCCGTTTTACCGGAATCTCGCTAATTCTACCGGATCGATCATATCTCGTCCATTTCACCTCGGATTCTACCACATTTATCGTTTTAACATACTAAGACATATCCAATTTATTTCATGAAAATTCGTTACGCTACGAAACTACCGGAAACATCCGAATAAAATTTGATACACTTTGAAATATGAGATTTTGAATGGAAGGTCGTACCGAAATTCTGAGGCCATATTCGGACTCCCTCCGACCATATGAACGCGCTGGTGTCGATGAAATTCCGATCGGATCTACCGTTCAACATGGGTTTACTGTTCACCGAATCTTCTCCTCTCGTTTCGCGTGCAACTGGCCGATGTTCGGCGAAACCGTCTCCGCATACTTGAAGTACTCGTCGAGGGCTTCGATTTGGTAGGTGGCTCAGGCCGTGAAACGAACCGACGAGCCGAGATCGGAACAACGAAGGTCGCGCCCTTCTTCTTCTTCCTGCCGCCATCACCGGCGCTTTGGCCACATCGCCGGCCACCATCAGCTATGTGGTGGTCGGGCCTTCGTTCTGGGTGGTCGCGCCGGCCTGCAGTGGCCGGCAAGCCGCCGGCGCGACCAAAACAGCAAGGGCGAGAAGGAGGGGTCGTGGGGGGGCTTAGGGATTTTTGGGTTTATTTTGCCAAAATCTGATTTTTTTGAAAACCTTGGGCCTTTTATACAAGCTGGGAAATTATCAATTTAGTCCCTGAGAAAATTACAATCCAGCCCCTATTCTAGAACCTTTTGGAATATTGCAATTTCGGAGCTCTTTTGATGTGATTCTCGAAAAGTGTTCAACACAAAAGTTGCTCGTCTCGGAAAAACGAGTCCATTGGTCCAAAAATCAGCTCGATCGGAGTTTGTTTTCTCCTTTTATGGTCAAAACAGTAAATTTTATGCGTTTTACGAAAATCGCGTAACCGGCTTTTGATCCCACGCATTTTCCAACGCGACGTAAATTCATAAAATAATATTCTAACTCATATAGCCTCACCTAAACTCTTATTCTTCCTCATTCTCATGCTCCGAGACTAAAACAGCCGTCCGGGAATCTTCTGGAGTAGTTCTGAAAATCCGGGATGTTACATTCAGCCTTCCTTATAAAAATTTCGTCCTCGAAATTTCTCCATCCTTGTAACTGCCAAACCAAAACCGGTCGAATATGCAGAAACTATCCTTTTCTAAACTTTGCTAATATAACTGTTTTGTCTTAACTGTTAACTAATCACTGTCTGTAAGCGATGATCCATAACAGCTCATCTACTACTTTAATCTAACTATTGATCTGGCTCTCAACCCTGACTATGCTGATCTGGTTCTTATCTCTAACTGTACTGTTCTGGTTCTAATCTCAAATCCTCTGGCCTCACAAGGGCCCTATACTGATACTATCTGATTCTGGCTGATTCTCAAATAAAAAGGGTTAAAAATACTAACTTGATCTAATCTCCTCTCATACAGAGATAACTAATCTATACACATTAATGAGCCACCCATGGACTCATATCCAAGCAATCAAAGCAGTGTATAATAAAATCAAGTTACATCAAACAATCATAGAAAGTACATACAAAGACCTATGTGGTCTTTACCAAACCGAAGACAATCTCCGACAGCTGGATCCCCGCAGTTGCAGTCACTGACTTCTAGACCATACTACTGAATCCGACTATTAAACCATGCTATGATACCAACTTTGTAACATCCCGCCTAGGCCAGGATTCTACCGGCAGGAGACAGGAAAATCCATCTCCATAAGCCTCTGATTCTAACGAAATTTCGGCATGATGTATTCGTAACATCATGCAACCTCGCCTGTAGCCAGCATCCATATACATCAAGAACATAACAATCTCGGCCTCAGGCCGTAACTCACATCAAATGCATTCATTAACAAGGCCTCAGGCCTGAACTCAATAACAAAAATGCAAATACTTGGCCTCCGGCCAGAACTCAAAAATTAAACTATGCTATTATATGACTTATACATATAAAATACAAATGCAATACAAGGACAAGGGCCGTGAGGACCCATAACTCAACCCAGGACTCTCTTGACTACAATTGGGGCGATCCACCGTCTTCAAAGTCTCCACCGAGCTGGTTCTATAAGACATCTACTGACCTGCAAAACTACAAACTGTTGTGGTGTGAGTCATAAGACTCAGTAAGTAATCATGCAAACATCTTTAGCGTCAAACACACACAAAGTCTTAATTCTATTTCTGAATTAACTTGAGTTGTCTATGTGTCCATACAACTATGTATTAGGTCTGAGCTAACTATCTATTTCTTATCCTTTTACAAACATATAACTAGATTATTAATCCTTTTGTCTGATTACTCACATACTTTAAATTACTTCTATCATTTATAGTTTAAAACATCTTAATAAATATATACATATATACATCAAGTTTCTATATCATCGTCAACTATATGAAGCCTAGACATGCTTTCACTGTGTTACTCTGCTATCTCATTATATCCCCGTATACTCTCTATTAATTCAGCTCAGATATCTATTTCATCTTCCTTTCTTATAACTCTTTACTAATCTAGTTCAAGTAATTATTACAACTTCCTTTCTATTTCAAACAATCAGTACATTATCAAAACATCATACTCTTCAAATGATATCAGAATATATGCTTTCTATGAGTGATTAGAAGATTATACTAATGCTATTATGCATTGATGTCAACTAATGCATCTCAAATGAATACTAAAATATATGAGTCGTCTGCATGACTTGTAACTACACACTACTTTAACATGTTAAGCTTTTAGAAAATGCTTTCTGAAAACCCGTTTTCTGGAAAACTGTTTCATAAAAACTGTTTCTGAAATCTCTTTTCTGAAAGTTTCTTTCTGAAAACTTTTTGCTGAAAACTTTACTTACAAACTGGTTTCTACTTAAAAATTCAGAATCTCTCATAAAACTCTGCTGTCTCTGAAAATTTCAACTTCTAAAGGCCCTTTCTCAAAGCTGTAACTGAAAACTGGAATCTGAAACCGTTTCTAAACTCAGTGTTCTGAAACTGTTTACTAACATCTGGCTTTCTGAAATCTAGGCACTGAAAATCTGGAAACTGTGTACTGAAAATCTGAAAACTGCTTAAAATCTGAAATCTGAAATCTGTATCTCTGTCTGAAAACCTGGACGTATGAGGGCGTTACGTATCGCCGTCCCCCCATACGCCTATCTAGAGGCAGAAGTGTAAAACCATGACTTTGAGGCGTTACGTATCGCCGTCCCCCAAAGCATGCCACTACTGTCTCATATCTGGTGGTCTTGGGGCGTTACGTATCCCCGTCCCCCAAGCCACAATCTAGAGCTGGGGGTGCGGATCTATGCTACCACCCAAGCTCAAACTATGGGGTCTAGGGGCGTTGTGTATCGCTCATCCCCCTAGCCCCGGCTCGAGGATTTGAGAGCGTCCCCTCAGTCCTCCACATGTGCACATGTCTCTGAATCCGTCAATTCCAACAATGTACAACTGGGATGGGTCAAATCCCAAATCCCGAATCCAAAGTATCTGTCAAGTCCAAACTGTGTCTCAAGTTACATACTGGGGTGAGTTTTTACCTCATGCCCCGAAAACCATAAAATCATGATCTGTATCTTAAAACTGTAAAAATATTTCTGAAATCCATTTCTTTCAAATGAGAACATTAAAACTTTTCTTTTAAAAATATCTGTAACTTTTCTTTAAAACACTTTTCGAATTTCAAAACCTTTCTCGTTTCATCATGTTTGTATATGGATATGATCATGCACGTGTTTATGCGTATGCACAAGGTAATGAACTATGCATTCTATTCTTTATATGCTTATGTCTTGAATCATCTCACATTTTATATGCTTATACTATTCCCAGTAAACTTAAACACATTCAAGCCATCATACTTAGCTTACCTCTATTACTTACCTTACTGATAGCTCACAAACAATTAATATATAATTTACATTCATTCACATAATCAATCGTTATAAACGAATGTATAACTTAAAATGTAAGAGTTTACTAATTCATTTATTTATATAACTCTCTAATCATTTATGATCATACTAGAATAGTTATCCCAACAATAGGCTCATTTAAGCTTTTCTTTTTCTAAATTATTAGTTATGCTAAATCAAATGTATACAAACAATTTATATATACATACTTACTTATTTCTCCATGAACATACATGCTCTTGTTTATACACGTATATATACTAGTATTCTTGTTTCTGTATCATTCTACTTACACTGAACATATACAGTTATTTCACACAATTGTCATTTTCTGAACTCTAGTCTCATTCCCTAGGGTGTAGTTTCCTACATCCCCCAAACCCAAGTTTCACTAAATTATATTCATAAACATCACCTTATTCGTATGCTCCGTCTATAAATATAAATACTGGTCTTTACCTATATACATCCCTTTACTTCTATAAGCTCACACATCTGCTTAATTCTGCTACATTCATCTTTATATATGTGTATATAAATAGGTTTCATGCTCATAACTATATACAACTTTATTTTACTACTACCTTCGAACAACGATAAATTTCTTAAGTACTCAAGGCATGAGTTACTTACCTGGCTACACAAGTGCCCGCGATCCGGGTCCGATCTGCCAAAACAAATCACATCATACGTCAGAACCGCTGTTTGAGGAACTTTCTACTCATCTAAAATAAACTACGGACTTTCTCCGAAACACCTGAAACAACTCGAATACTACGATCTAAGCTTCATTTCTCTAATACATGCTCACTTACTATTCTAAACTAGCTAGATGAGTCAAATTCTCATTTTACGCGTTTGCGGTAAAACTTGCGGAAAGGTTTCCGCAAACGCTACGGAAGGGTCTCGAACCCTCCGAACTAATCCAAAATTACTCAATTATCCTCGCAATACCATAATTACATCATAACTATACTTACGACCATCTACGCTCAATCACGCGAGAAACGCCGTTTTACCGGAATCTCGCTAATTCTACCGGATCGATCATATCTCGTCCGTTTCACCCCGGATTCTACCACATTTATCGTTTTAACATACTAAGACATATCCAATTTATTTCATGCAAATTCGTTACGCTACGAAACTACCGGAAACATCCGAATAAAATTCGATACACTTTGAAATATGAGATTTTGAACGGAAGGTCGTACCGAAATTCCGAGGCCATATTCGGACTCCCTCCGACCATACGAACGCGCTGGTGTCGATGAAATTCTGATCGGAGCTACAGTTCGACATGGGTTTACTGTTCACCGAACCTTCTCCTCTCGTTTCGCGTGCAACCGGCCGATGTTCGACGAATTACTTTTACTACTACTAATTTAGATATCTCCCATAAAATAATATATAAACTTGTGATTCTTTTTCCAACCAGCCATATAGGCGGTAACCTGATTAAGTCAAATTAAGTCCAACCAGCCATAAAGGCGGAATCAAAATTAAATTACCAACCGACCAATCTGGCGGTATCCTTTATTAGTCAGGTTTAAACCAGATTAAAATGAATTACCAACCGACCAATCTGGCGGTATCCTTTATTAGTCAGGTTTTAAATAGTGAATATATTATTTTTAAGGGAGATTATCTAAATAGTAACAGTAAAAGAATTACCTTTCACCCTAGCTGGAGAAGTTACCTCCTCATGGTAAATAGTAAAAACTGTAAAAAGTAAAAAGTAAAAATTAAATTACTATTATCACAAAACGTAATTAAAATTATTTACAAAACTAAAAATTAAAAAACTAAAAAAACTAAAAAAAAACTAAAAAACTAAAGAATCTAGAGAGAGAAACTCTCTCTTTAGAAAGAATTTAAGAGAGAGGAAGGTGCACTGAAATTTGAAATCTCGAGCTCAATTTATAGGCGCGGATAAGCTTCCAGCGTCGCGACGCCAAAGCCCTCAGCGTCGCGACGCTAGCTTTTGTTGACGTGGCACGCTCTAGTTCGCCGGTTTGAAGATTCTGGATAAGCTGATAAGGTGACACGTGGCGCGGTGGTTGGTCTTCAATTATTGTGACAGAGGCGGCTTCTGATTGGTCGCTGAGATTCTTATCCGCCACGTGTCAGATAAGGATAGGATATCCAATAATTGATGATGACGTGGCGGTGAGGTGGCGCTGACGTGGCGACACGTGGGAAAGAGACTGTCGGCACCGTAGGATTGCGACACGTGTCACTTCTTGATTGGCTGATGATGATGTGGCACGACAAGTGGCAATGTTGACCTATTGACTTGCTGACGTGGCTGATGACGTGGAGACACGTAGGATGACACGTGGCACACGTGGCGATGATGACTGTCGGCACCGTAGGATGCTGACACGTGCACGGCGCATGTTAGCAGATCGGCTGTGATGGTGACACGTGGCACGGCGTATTTTAGCAAAGTCAAACTTTTCTCAGATTCTGATTTGTGGACCCGGCGCACGTTAGCACTGTTCGGCGCATTTTAGACGTCGCGACGCGGAAGGTTTGGCGGCGCGACGTGCTAAAGACCAAAATATCCCTGTTGACGCATTTTTGTCCGTTTTCCCCAAATTGCCTCCAATGCTTTCCAAACTTTATTTATCCGCAAAATAACACAAAATACATCAAAATATTCATAAAACTCGAGAAACTATACAAAATATTAGGTTAAATGAGTGGGAATAAGTCATAGAAATACCACTCATTAATAAATCTTTCATTCAAGCTTCCAAACTTCATAACACAAACAAAAGAGAATAGAGAAATAAGAG
The DNA here is from genome assembly GCA_019454045.1 of Zanthoxylum bungeanum. Classification (NCBI taxonomy): domain Eukaryota; kingdom Viridiplantae; phylum Streptophyta; class Magnoliopsida; order Sapindales; family Rutaceae; genus Zanthoxylum; species Zanthoxylum bungeanum. The sequence goes on along the minus strand of SKCR01020335.1, from coordinate 20,674 downwards.
AATAACATATGTTGTATCCAAGTGAAGGGGTTATTTAGGGGGTGAATCCGGTAACGCAGCGGAAGCGGTGAAAATCCATTTTTCAGATTTCAAAACTTTTTCTCGGATTAATTAAATAAACATGTTTATTTAATATTCTAATAATCAAATTATGAAATAAAATTTCAAATGAATCAAATTCAAGTGAAATTACCAAATTACCCTTATATGGTATTTTGTCCATTTTAGTCCGAAATTGATCTAATCAATTTTGAATGATTCTAAATCATTTCTAAGATGAACTTAGCATGTTCAAAAAATCAAAACACCAAAAGCCACAAAATCCCCAAAAATTCCTCACAATGCCGTGAGCCACATTTGGTGGCATTATTGACCATTTGGTCATTTCATGCTTCAAAACTCGTCTTAATGAAATCCAATCAACATGAAACTTTGCATGCATCTTATACACACATAAATACACAACATATATGAAAACCCCCAATTTTGGAATTAGTTAGAAACCCTAATTTTTCAATTTCCACAAATTGGACAAATTAGGCTAATTACATTAAATCAAATGTTTCAATCATCAATCTTTCATCCAATTCAAGTCTCAACACAATGAAACAACTCAAGATCAAATCTAGGTCATTTAAGAGTGGGTCAACAACTCTAGAATAGCAACATGGTTTCATAAACCTTAAAAGAATACATATAACTACAATAGTTACATCCTTTCTTCACCATACATGCTCAACACTTCATTCAAACTTCCATCAACAAAAAACAAAGAAATAAAGAAAGAAATTATCTAAGAAAACAACATATGTTGAAGCCTAGAACCTAAGGAACATATTCCTCTCTAATAGTAAGTTTGAAAAACTTACTAAATTCCAAGCTTTTTCCTTGATAAGTCTTTCTTCTCTCAAGCTTTCAAAGTTTCTTCAATGGAGTTTGTTTGTATAAAGTGTATTAGGTTAAGAGTTAAATGAAATGAAAATCAATTTATACTTGTTCACTAATGCCTTGGCCGAAATTACCTAATGCAAAACAAGTAAAATTAATTTCAATTTCATTTGACATTAATTTGATAAAGTTAATCAAATATCTAAAAACACTTTATTAGATATTTAAAACTTAGTCAACAAAGGCAACTAATCCATTTAAATCAAATATCCTAAGTTAAGATATTTATATTTTAATTAATTTAATCATTTAACAATTAAATAATTAATTAATTAATCAAATACAAATATATTAAATATATGTATAATATTTACATTAAATATTAAAAACATATATTCATTTAGGATAAAAGTCAAATAACTCATTTTGACTATTAATTAATGTGTATTTAAATTAATCAAGTATTAAATGCAAATACACAATAATTACGTAAATGACTATCGGGTCCTTTTTGCACGTATCTTGCGTTTAACTTTTAAACGACTTATAAATAATCAATATTATTTATTTATGTTGCTCTAGTGCTCTAACGAGTATGTTTCATTATTGAGACTCTCTAGGTTCAGGTATTTCCGTCACGAAATCAAATTCCATGTCCATAATCTATCCACCCGTAGATTATGACGATCACGGATAATCTCGCTAAACCATACAGGTCGAGGTCATGGCAAATGTATAATTCCTCCGTCACAGGTATCCGGATAAATCCCAGAGATACAGATGTAAACGTCAAATCTCTATGGGGATTATCCAGTCGACTATTCCATTAGCAATCTCTAAAAGAATGTTTAGAACTAGCTTCTAAACTTACCACGGGCCCATGGTTTTATCTGATTGCTAATCATATGGACTACCTATGCTCTGGTACACAGAACTGACGGATCCTATCTTGATACACATAGGACACCCTGAGGATCTATCTACACCCAACGAACAGGCGGAGGTCTGATCTAAATAGATCGGTGACGTGACTGCCATCTAAGTGTAGAAGATGTCTCATGTGCCCCACAATGGCATCTCAAGTCTAAGAATCACAAGTGCTACTCAACCCAAGAAGATTCTTATTGACGCTGGTGTACCATCCATTAAGAATCTTCGGTGAGTCGTTCAGTGTTTATCCACTATAAACACCTACACGTATACTAGGCTCCAAGACTTATGGTTCATTGAGAAACCATTGGAATCATATATTCCAGTATACGACATGTACCGGTCTCAACGGGTTTACTATACTGACCAAGTAGTGTAAACCTTGACCAGGAACTGTCTGAGAATGACAACGTCATGATACGACTCAATGTCCGTTGCGACGCTTTTGCAACTGTACATGACTAATCATTCTAAGGTATTACGTCTTTACCATATAAAAGAATAGATTATATTATAGAAACTGCATATATTATTACTAATAATAATGTTTTACAGAAGTATTTAACAAAATACAACCGGGAATTGGCGCTCTGAGCACCAACCCCTACAAAATCTCCCACTTGCTCTAGTGCCAATATCGATTGTATCTAATACCCATCGACTCCACATGTTTATCAAATAACTTCGGAGGTATGGCCTTCGTCAGCGGGTCTGCTACGTGTCTTCCTCACTCGGCACCTTGCACACGACAATGTCCCATCGCGACACAATCTCTCGAATGATGTGGTACTTGCGTTCCACATGCTTCGACTTCTGATGCGCCCTCGGTTCCTTTGCTTGCGCAATGGCTCCAGTATTATCACAGTATAACGGAATCGCATTCTCGATACTTGGGACAACTCCCAATTCTGTGATAAAGTTCTTTATCCACACAGCCTCTTTTGCGGCTTCAGAAGCTGCAATATATTCCGCCTCAGTGGTGGAATCAGCTGTAGATCCCTGTTTGGAACTCTTCCAACATACTGCACCTCCGTTAAGGGTAAAGACAAATCCAGATGTAGACTTTCTATCATCCGGATCCGATTGAAAATCGAGTCTGTATACCCGTTAACCTGCAGTTCATTTCCTCCATATTTATCAACTTATCCTTAGTACCTTTAAGATACTTTAGGATATGTTTAATGGCCATCCAATGGTCATTACCTGGATTGGACTGATATCTGCTAGTTACGCTAACAGCGAAACTAATATCAGGCCTCGTACATAACATGGCATACATTATGCTACCCAAACATGGAGCATAAGGTTGGTTAGACATTCTAACCTTCTCATCTTCTGTTTTTGGACACATCTTCTTAGAAAGATGAATCCCATGTCTGAACGGTATGTTTGCTGTCTTACAGTTACCAAAACTATACCGTTCCAAGATCTTATCTATGTACGTTGATTGGGATACCCAATCAGCCTCCTTTGTCTATCTCGAAAGAGTTTTTATCCCTAAGAACATAGGAAGCTTCTCCCAGGTCCTTCATGGAGAAGTTCTTACAGAGATACGCTTTAACGCTTTGCAACATACCTAAATCATTCCCAATGATTAGGATGTCATCAACATACAGGACTAAAAATATGACCATGCTCCCACTGGCCTTCTGATACACACAGGATTCTTCCGAATTCTTGAGAAAACCAGACGATCTAATAATCTCATCGAATCGAAGATTCCAACTTCGTGAAGCTTGTTTAAGTCCATAAATGGACTTCTTAAGCTTACAAACCATACCCGAGGTTTGGCTGGATGTGAAACCTTTCGGCTGTTCCATATAGATTTCTTCATCAAGAAACCCATTTAGAAAAGCCGTTTTGACATCCATTTGCCAAATCTCGTAGTCATGATACGCAGCTATAGAAAGCAAAATCCGGATAGACTTAAGCATTGCTACCGGCGAAAAAGTTTCATCGTAGTCGATGCCAGGTCGCTGCGTGTAACCTTTTGCTACCAGTCGGGCCTTGTAAGTTTCAACCTTACAGTCAGGCCCGCGCTTCCTTTTGTAAACCCATTTACAACCGATAGGAAAAATTCCTTCGGGAAGCGGAATCAAGTCCCAAACTTGATTTTCATGCATTGAATCTATCTCGGATTTCATGGCACTTTGCCATTTCACGGAGTCGATGTCCAACATCGATTCTCTATAGGTGAAAGGATCGGTCTCTTCAACTAAGAGAACATCCAGACACTTTTTCTTGTATCAAATACAAGCGTTCAGGAGGTCTAGATACCCTTTCGGACCTACGGAGTGTGTGTGTTGAAGGTCCTTCATCTACTTGAACTTCAGTTTCCTCCGTTTGTTTTCGTTGTTTTCAGGTTGGACTTCATCAAGTTCAACCCGTTTATGATCACTACCTTCTGACAAAAATTCTACTTCTAGAAATTTTGCGAAGCGAGCTACGAAGACATTTCGATGCTCGGTATCATAGAACAGATATCCCCTCGTATTTGAGGGATATCTAACAAACCTAAACTTTGCCCTCGAGGCGAAAGCTTACTTTGCTGAGTCACCCTGACATAGGCAGGACAACCCCAAACCTTAATATAATTAAGATTCGGTCTCCTACCGAACCATATCTCATACGGTGTCGTAGGAACAGCCTTTGAAGGAATCTTATTCAAAAGATGTGCGGCTGTTAAGAGACAGTAACCCCATAAGTAATAGGGCAAATCTGTGAAACTCAACATCGATCGGACCATATCCAATAAAGTCCGATTCTCCTTTCAGATACTCCATTGTGCTGTGGCGTACCTGGAGGAGTATATTGAGCGAGAATCCCATTCTCCTTCATATAATCCATGAACTCACCACTCATATATTCGCCGCCTCGATCTGATCGAAGGCATTTAATATATTTACCAGTCTTTTTTCTACTTCATTTCGGAACTCTTTGAACTTTTCAAAGGTTTCCGATTTATGTCGCATCAAATAGACATAACCGTACCGTGACAAATCATCGGTAAAGGGAACGAAGTATGAATAACCACTGTGAGCAGTTTGACTTAGTGGACCACATACATCAGAATGTACGAGTTCCAGTAAGTTAATGGCACGGTGTCCAACACCAGAAAATGGGGCCTTGGTCATTTTACCCTGAATACAGGATTCACAAGTTGGATAAGATTCAATGGTAAGATCTGGTATCAAACCATTCCTAACCAACTGGGTAAGGCGTTTAACGCCAATGTGACCAAGTCTCATATGCCAAAGTTCAGTATTATTAATTTCAGGTAATCTACGTTTATTAACTCCAGTATTTAATATATCTTTAGAAGTTTGCAATGTATAATGACCATGTTGATTTGGACAACTAAGGATCTGAATATTATTTCTATCATATAAATACAAAGAACTATTCTTAATATCATACAAAAGCCTTCTGTATCAAGTACAAAAAGTGATATAATATTAGCGACACATCCTCGTACAAAATGACAGTCATTAAGCAAAAGTGTCCCATTCGGCAATGAGATCTCGCATACTCCCACTGCAACTGCATCCAAAGAGTCTCCACTCCCGAACCGCAACTGCATCTCCCCTGGCTTCAGCCTCCTACTTTCCTTCAGCACCTGCAACGAATTGCAAATGTGAATGGGACAAGCAGAATCTAAAATCCAGCGGGATGTAACGGCTTCACAAGCCAAAGATAAATCAATAACTGGAAAAATAAAAGTACCTGATGTAGATGCTCTGTCTCTCCTGATCTGAGCAATGTAATCTGGACAGTTTCTCTTCCAGTGCCCGACCTTGCCGCAGTGGTGGCATTTGTCTTCAGAAGCCCTCTTGGGCTTGGCTATCTTCGCTGCTGTTGAGAGACCAACTGCCTTCCTCTTCTTCTTCCCCTTCTTGTTCTTTCCCTTGGACATTCCTTGGGAAGAAGCTGAAAGAGAAGTAGATCTAGGAGGGCGAGTTGGTAATCCCTTCCTAAGGTCCTCTTCTGCCGTGAGCAACATCCTATGCAGCTCATGGTAGGTGCAGACAGTCCCGTGCATGTTGAAGTACATCACAAACTGTCGGAATGAAGCTGGCAGAGAACCAAGAATGACACTCCTACCGAGAATGTCATTTAGGATGAGATTATGTTGCCTCAATTGATCGATCAAATCGATCATTTGAAGAACATGTGGGCTAACACTTTGCCCCTCATCCAGACGCGCATGGAACAGTTCCATGGCGACCTTGTGAACAATAACCTGTTCCTGGTTCTCGAACGATTGTCTTAATCGCGTTATCATACTATAGGAATCTGATGTTCCATAGTATTGTTGCTTGAGTTTCGGAGAGAGCGAACTAAGGATGTATGATTTAACCCTTAAATCATCATTCTTCCAAGCTTCAAAAACTTGGCGTTCCTCCTCCGAAGCATCCTCACCCACTGCAAGGGGTAAAAAGACCCTCAATAACATAACCCAACTTTTCGGAATCGAGGACAATCCTCAAATCCAATTCCCAGTCTGTAAAGTTCTCAGCGCCTTTTAGTTTGTTCGCATCTAACATACGCGCAAACTGGTTTGTGGATTGACCCGCCATCGCAAATCTATCATATAGATCACGAAAAACGGTTAGCAGAAATTAAGCAGTTTCATATAATATCAAAAGCATAAACTAGATCATGGATTTTTAATCTAATATGCCCCTCCCACTAAATCATGCAATACTGTAATCCCAAAACAGAATACAAATATTTAATAATTAAATTAAATATAAATAGTGAAAGGTGGATCCCGTGAATATATTTCAGCTCACAGCAGAGGCACGGTCTCGCCTACGTATATTCATCAGGTAGACAACTCATTTGTCAATCACTCAAAAGTGACTCCTAAGTATCCGGTCCTGGCCGTTTCTCGTTGTCGCTGTGAAGGCAGGCCCACAAGGAGACGTACCAAGGTAATACTCGTCAATGATAAACTCAAGTTACTTACGTAATCCTGACAGCTAGGGCACGTTCAGAATTCCGCTTTTACTTGAATTTATCTAGTATCAGATATACATCCGGTATAAATAAATCTTTATCGGCTACACCCTCACAGCAGAGGCACGGTCTCGGATGTAGTCACAAAGAGATATTCATAAACCGTATTGACAAGACGGACCATATAATATGCATCAAATACATAATTACATTAAAACCTTATTATTAGGGATTTTCCGCTAAGTGTCATACACCCTAAATCTAACCAGTTTAGATCCTAATAAGCATGCACAAAGTCAAGAAAACATGATTAAACATTGATTCAATGAAGGCTAATCATTTTAAGTGGCCTAGAATCAGACTCGCTCTGATACCATTTTGAAGGGGTTATTTAGGGGGTGAATCCGGTAACGCAGCGGAAGCGGTGAAAATCCGTTTTTCAGATTTCAAAACTTTTTCTCGGATTAATTAAATAAACATGTTTATTTAATATTCCAATAATCAAATTATGAAATAAAATTTCAAATGAATCAAATTCAAGTGAAATTACCAAATTACCCTTATATGGTATTTTGTCCATTTTAGTCCGAAATTGATCTAATCAATTTTGAATGATTCTAAATCATTTCTAAGATGAACTTAGCATGTTCAAAACATCAAAACACCAAAAGCCACAAAATCCCCAAAAATTCCTCACAATGTCGTGAGCCACATTTGGTGGCATTATTGACCATTTGGTCATTTCATGCTTCAAAACTCGTCTTAATGAAATCCAATCAACATGAAACTTTGCATGCATCTCATACACACATAAATACACAAATATATGAAAACCCCCAATTTTGGAATTAGTTAGAAACCCTAATTTTTCAATTTCCACAAATTGGACAAATTAGGCTAATTACATTAAATCAAATGTTTCAATCATCAATCTTTCATCATCCAATTCAAGTCTCAACACAATGAAACAACTCAAGATCAAATCTAGGTCATTTAAGAGTGGGTCAACAACTCTAGAATAGCAACATGGTTTCATAAACCTTAAAAGAATACATATAACTACAATAGTTACATCCTTCTCTTCACCATACATGCTCAACACTTCATTCAAACTTCCATCAACAAAAACACAAAGAAATAAAGAAAGAAATTATCTAAGAACAACATATGTTGAAGCCTAGAACCTAAGGAATCTCTATGGGGATTATCCAGTCGACTATTCCATTAGCAATCTCTAAAAGAATGTTTAGAACTAGCTTCTAAACTTACCACGGGCCCATGGTTTTATCTGATTGCTAATCATATGGACTACCTATGCTCTGGTACACAGAACTGACGGATCCTATCTTGATACACATAGGACACCCTGAGGATCTATCTACACCCAACGAACAGGCGGAGGTCTGATCTAAATAGATCGGTGACGTGACTGCCATCTAAGTGTAGAAGATGTCTCATGTGCCCACAATGGCATCTCAAGTCTAAGAATCACAAGTGCTACTCAACCCGAGAAGATTCTTATTGACGCTGGTTGTACCATCCATTAAGAATCTTCGGTGAGTCGTTCAGTGTTTATCCACTATAAACACCTACACGTCTATACTAGTCTCCAAGACTTATGGTTCATTGAGAAACCATTGGAATCATATATTCCAGTATACGACATGTACCGGTCTCAACGGGTTTACTATACTGACCAAGTAGTGTAAACCTTGACCAGGAACTGTCTGAGAATGACAACGTCATGATACGACTCAATGTCCGTTGCGACGCTTTTGCAACTGTACCATGACTAATCATTAAAGGTCATTACGTCTTTACCATATAAAAGAATAGATTATATTATAGAAACTGCATATATTATTACTAATAATAATGTTTTACAGAAGTATTTAACAAAATACAACCGGGAATTGGCGCTCTGAGCACCAACCCCTACACCAAGAACAAAAGAAACATTTTTCTTTAAAGAAAAGTTGAAATTACTTATTAATTTCCAAGATTTCTCCATTTTCTTCTTGGTTTCTTCAATTTTTCTCTCAAGTCTCTTAGGTTTTGTGTTCTTTGAAAGCTTAGCTTTTTCAAGAAAATGAAAAATGAAACCCTTATATACTTAGGGTTGCAAATTTCGAAATTGGGCAAAATTGGAAATAAAAATTTGGCAATTTTTAATCAATATTAAAGAAGCCAAATTCAATTTTTCTACATTTTCCAAAAAATAAAATACATGTGCACCAATCATATTTTGTCATTTACAAGCATAATGATGATATAGATAAATGTATTTAATTATTCTAATTATTTAACAATTAAATAATTAGATAATTACTTAATACAAATATCTAAATACATGTATCAAATATACTTTAAATATTCCATAATACATATATTTGGAACATGTGTCAAATACTTTATTTGACCAAAAATTTAATGTGTATTTAATAAAATCAAGTATTTAATCCAAATACACATTAACTTGGAAATGACCGAATAACCCCTATGCATGTATCTTTTCGTTTAATTGTTGAACGATTTATAAATAACCAATATTATTTATAATAGTTGCCCTAGTGCTCAACGAGTATGTTTCATTAGTAAGACTCTCTAGATTCAGGTATATCCGTCAGGAAATCCAATTTCGTGTCCATAATCTACCCACCCGTAAACTATGATGACCATGGATAAATTCGCTGAATCATACCGGTCGAGGTCATCGCATACGTATAATCCATCCATCATAGGTATTCAGATTATCCTAGAGATATAGATAAAAACGTCAAATCTCTGTAGGTATAATCCCGTCGACGATTCTATTAGCAATCTCTTAATGACACTTAGAACTTACTTCTACAGTGTATCATGGGACTATAGATTTAATAGATTACTAATTGCACATTGAATACATATGCTCTGTACACAGAATTGACGAATCATATCTTGATACGCACAAGATATCATGAGGATCAGTCCACACCCAATGAACAGGCGTAGGTCTGATCTAAATATATCGGTGATGTTACTACTATCAAAGTATGGAGGATACCTCATACATCCTCAGTGGTATCTCAAGTCGAAGGACCACTATTCTCACTTGAACCGAGAATATTCCTATTGACGTTGGTGTGTTGGGTTTCTACTATAGTCCATGTTGGGGTTGGTGCTCAAAGCGCCAATCCGGACCGTATTAATGTCTGATTCATGAATACGAACATCCCCTTATTCCATAATATTACTTATTTATGGTTGCACCTCTTGTTCTTATTTACGTATTCGATTTGATTACGATTAGATTGAAACTAAATGTGATTTAGTGATATGTATATATTAGACAAAGACCCGATAATATATAATGCAGTACACAGTTACAAAGTTAGTTTGTAATTGACATTGGGAAGTGTCACTGCTATATGAATATTATCAAATATAGTTCCTGGTCAAGATTTGCTAACACGAGTCGGTTAGTCAAATCCGTTGAGACCAGTACATGTCGTATATCGAGACCTGGTCCGATGGTTTATCCCAATGAACCATGAGTCTATGGAGACTCGTATAGACGTGTATGTGTTTATAGTGGATAAACACTGAACGGCTCACCGAAGATTCTTAATGGATGGTACACCAACATCAATAAGAATCTTCTCGGGTTGAGTAGCATAGTGGTCATTCGACTTGAGACACCACTGTGGATGTATGAGACATCCTCCACACTTAGATGGCAGTCACGTCACCGATCTATTTAGATCAGACCTCCGCCTGTTCGTTGGGTATGGATCAATCCTCAGGATATCCTGTGTGTGTCAAGATAGGATCCGTGAGTTCTGTGTACAGAGCATATGTAGTCCATATATATTAGCAGTCTGTTAAATCTGTGACCACAGTATACTTCGGAAGTAAGTTCCGAGTGTTATTTAAAGATTGCTAATAGATACGTCGACAAGATAATACCTATAGAGATTTGACGTTTACATCTATATCTCTGGGGTTATCTGGATACCTGTGACGGAGGGATTATACGTATGCAATGACCTCGACCTGTATGATTTAGCTAGTTTATCCGTGATCATCATAATCTACGGGTGGATAGATTATGGACATGAAATTGGATTTCGTGACGGATATACCTGAATCTAGAGAGTCTCAATAATGAAACATACTCGTAGAGCACTAGAGCAACATTTATAAATAATGATGATTATTTATAAATCGTTTAATCGTTAAACGAAAAATACATGCGAACGGGCCGAACCGTCATTTCCTAATTAATGTGTATTTATATTTAATATATGATATTATTAAATACACATTAATAAATAGTCAAATAAAGGTATTTGACATATATCATCAATATATGTATTTGAGATATTTAAAGTAAATGAAATACATATATTTGAGATATTTGTATTTAATTAATTAATTAATTATTTAATTGTTAAATGATTAATATAATTAAAATATAAATATCTTACCAAATGATAAAGTTAGGAAATGATTATAAGTGTAAATGTTTGACTTTACATTAAAGGAAAAGGTTGTCAAATTGATTTTGACTTCTTAAGATATTTGTTCAAAATTGTTTGAAAAATGAAAATATCTTTTTTCCTTTATTTCTTTCTAAATTCGGCCATACACTTAAAATATAAGAGTTATATTTTTCTTAGTTGCATTTGTTGACTTAATTAAATATCTAATAAAGTGTTATTAAGATATTTATGCAAGTTGACTAAATGTAAAGTGAAATGAAATTGAAATTACAAAACTTGTATTTCCTTTAGTGAATTTCGGCCAAGGCCTTTTTGATACAAGTATATATTGTTTTTTCATTTCATTCTTCTTAACTTAATACACTTTAACCAAAAACTCCATTAAAGGAAGGCAAAGAATGCTAGAGAGAAAAGAAAGAAAAATTAAAAAAAGCTTGGAAAATAGTAAGTATTTCCAACATTCCATTAGAGAGTAATTGTTCCTCTTGTCGTGGGCAACATCTTGTGATGTTCTTGAGTTTTTCTATTCTGTATTCTTTGTGTTTTTTATGGATAAAAGTTTGGTGAAAGTGTTGAGCATGTATAATGGAGAAAGCTTGTGACTAGTGTAGTTATAAATATTCTTTTATGGTTTTGGAAACCTTGTTGATAATCTAGAGTTTTTGACCCACTCTTAGATGACCTAGATTTGATCTTGAGTTGTTTCATTGTGTTGAGACTTTGATTGAATGGAAGAAACATGATTGAAGTATTGGATTTAACCAATTTGGTATAATTTGTCCAATTTGATGAAATTGAAAAATTAGGGTTCATGACCAATTCCAAATTTGGGGCTTTTCATATATGTTGTGTATTTGGATGTGTATATGATGAATATAAAGTTTCATGGTTATTGGATTACATCTTGATGTGTTTTGAAGCATGAAATGACAAAGTGCACAAATGACACCCCATTGGGAGCATTCGGCCAAGTGAGTCAAATTTGGGGATTTGGTTGCTTTTGGTGTTTTGATCTTTTGAACATGCTAATTTCATCTTAGAAATGATTTAGAATCATTCAAAATTGATTTGATCAATTTCGGACTAAAATGGACAAAATACCAATGTAAGGGCATTTCGGTAAATTCACTTGAATATGATTCATTTGAATTTTATTTCATAATTTGATTATTGGATAATTAAATAAATTTGTTAATTAATTAATCCGAGAAAAATTTTTGAAATCGAAAATTTAATTTTCCACCGCTTCCGCTGCGTTACCGAATTTAGCCCCTAAAACCCCTACAGTCCCAAGATCATTCAAGCAATGAAAATAATGTGAACACAATAAAGAAGTATGGCAGAATAATACTTAGAATGAACGGATTTGCGATACGAAGAACACAAAACTTTTCCTCATTCCTTGAAGCTCTCGGCAATATCCAATTTGTGCTCCATGGAATTCGGCCAACCCATTTGAAGATCTCCAAGCTCCAAGCTTTGTCAATGGATTCCATGCTCATGAATGAGTTTCCCTATCCCCTTTGTTTGACTCCTAATGTGTGCTAGCACTTGTGAAAATTTGCAACAAATCTTCACATTTTCCCTTGGTGAGTTTCGGCCAAGCCAAAACATTTGAGAGAGAGAGAGTTTCGGTCATGAAAGAAAAAAAAAGAGAGTTGTGTTTGGTTTCTTAAACCTAATAAAACTAATACAAAAAATCCATCACACTTTTGGTATTTGTTTTTCCAAAAAACAAAAGGCAAAAAGGAGGGGAAAATGGCATTAAATACCTCTATCTACCACCATCATGAATAGTGACTGGTTGTCAATCACCAAAAGGTGACTTGACATCCATCACTAAAGTGACAGGTGATGTGACGCATGATGTGACTTATGGGCCGCACTTAATTCGAAATACGAGTGGGCCCGCAAACGCTCCCAGACTCGGGTACGTTAATTTTGAATTAACGAATTTTCCGTTGCGACAGAATTAAATCAAATTCAATTAAATAATTATTCCTAGCAAAATTATTATTCACGTCGCTAGCGAATTAATTCTAAATTAACTCGTTCGCCCGACTTAAAATCTAATTTTAATTCCACGTCGAAATCTAATTTCATATAATATATCAAATATATTATTTTATCGATTAATTCCAAATTAATCGTTCTCTCTCTTTAAATAATATTTTATCTCTGATAAAATATCTCCGTAATTAATCATAGATTAATTTTCTCTCTCAATTAATTAATCCAAGATTAATAATCTGCGAGTCATACGTCATTGGTGAATCTTCGGGAAGCGACCCATGAGATCCCCGGATATGTTGGCAGTAAATCCGGTCGCCGGACTATCCGAACACGTATGTATCTAGTACTACATTTTTACCGATTTACAAGACATGTTTGGCTTCTAGCAAAGCACCATGTCTACCCAATTCTCCAGAAATATTCTTAAAGGAATATGTAATCCATATCAGGCATAATATACGTAGTATTGCGTATAGCGATCCAGTATCGGATGTCACGTGCTAGGCCTGGGGCTGGAATTATGTCTGCCCCGTACGAAGCACATATCGGATCTCTGGTAACTAGTCTCTATAATCGGATAAGCATGACCTAGTCATATTATCCCGAAAGCTACAATATATAAGAGCACCAGTTCCGTATCCTACGTGATCATCATCTCCACTATGACTGGAGTGTTACTTCCATCTTGACATCTGTAACATCCCGCCTAAACCAGGATGCTACCGGCAGGAGACAGGTTAATCCTGCCTCCATAAGCCTCTGACTGTGACGAAATTTCGGCGTGATGTATTCGTAACATCATGTAACCTGGCCTACAGCCAGCATCCATTTACAACATGAAAATAAAATATCGGCCTCAGGCCGGTATCTCAACATCAATGCAATCTAAGGGCCCATCTAATATGTAATGCAGACATATAAACACAATACACCTAGGGATCCATGCCCGAAAATGCGTATATACAAAAACTTTCACAACTAAACTTAAAAACAACTCGACTCTTATACTCTCAAGACCTGGTGACTGACTGACTGCAACACTACTATCCGGCTTCTCAAGCTCTGGTATCTGTGGTTGACCGATCAGGTCGCCATCCTGCAAAACTCAAACAAACTGTTGTCAATCTGACCATACAAACATGTATATATTCTGGATTAACTATATATCTTGTTATTCATTTTACATGTACATTTCTTACTACTAATCCTTTCTGTTTATTTACTTATACACACCGTAACTATTCTCATCTTAAGATTTATAACATAATCAGTAGATTTTATATACTTTACTAAGTCAATTTTCATTATGTTTTCGCTGCGCTACTCTGATATCTTAAAACTTACTTATTTATTCTTTGTTAATCTAGTTAGATATCTATTAAAACTATCTTCTTTTAATCTTATTGAAATATCATCAAATCGGTTGTTATAAAACATTCTTTCTATTCAAACATTCAATACACTATCGACACTCATGTATTCATACATATATATGTAATCATACTATCATATATACCATTCACGAAGGATTCTCCTATACAAACATACAATTCATATCAATATCAATCATTTATGCATACAGATGTAATAATGCTATCATGCATTAGTATCAGCTATATATAACTCAAATGATTCCTAAAATGTATGATTTATATGCATGATTTGTAAACTAAGTTCTACCTTAACATGCTATGCTTTTATAAAATGTGTTTTGAAAATCTTTTCTGAAAAACTGTTTTCTGAAAACTGTTTTCTGAAACTCTTTATAAAACCTGTCTTTCTGAAATACTGTTTTCTAAAAACTGTTTCTGAAAACTGTTCATCTGAAAACTGTTTCTGAAAACTGAAGTCAATTTGAAATCTGTATCTGAAAACTGAAAACTGAATACTGAAAAACTGTTTCTAAACTCTGTTTCTGAAAACCGTGTACTGAAAATCTGAAAACTGAAAACTGAAAATTGCTCTACGTCCAAGACCATAACTCAACTGGACGTCACTCTACACACCCAGGACCATAACTCAACTGGGTGTACCCGATGCCCACGACCATAACTCAACTTGGCATCTCTGAAAATCAGGATTTTGGGACCCTATAGCCCCTAGTCCTGCTCGAGGATCTGAGAGCGTCCCCTCATTCCTCCACATGTGCACATGCGTCTATATCCGTCAATTCCAAATTATCCGTCAATTCCGAAATGTATCTCAAGTTACATACTGAGATGAGTTTTTACCTCATGCCCCGAAAGCCATAAAACCCATGCTTTAAAGATTTTAAAACTGTATCAAACATTTTCTGAAAACATTCCTTTCAAAAACATTTTTGACTTGAACTCAATTTATGAAAACCATAATGCACAAAAAAATGGATATGTTTTTTATGCTTCACTTTATCCTAGCCATGTTTTACTAAATATTTATTCCATACGATCATATATGTTCATGTATATGTCCAAGAATCTCTAGCTGCTTAATAACTATATATTAACTCTATTATCAACATACCTCAAATGCAGGTGAAAATGTGTAATTACAATATCATTCATCACAATTATATAAACATATGCAACCCAATGTACTTTTTCACATTCAAACTTATCAAACTTAAATTCCATAGACACATACATCTACAATTCATTATTTCCGATTCAAGAATACCATTTATGCTTCACCCATATTTATATTAATCGAGCTTAACTTCTTTAATGTCATTAAAAGTCGACAACCACAAACAATCAGGTGAATAGTTTATATTCAATATATTCACACTCAACTACATAAGCAGGTACACAACTCATTACACATAACACATTCGACACACATAAATAAAAGTATGCTTCATATAAGGTTTACTTATTGGTTTATTTCCATTTATATATATATATAACATACTTACTACATTCCGGAAGCTCTGACAAATTCAAGGTAATCCTATACATAGCATACTTACTACATTCCTGACTGAAAGTCAAAGTCTTCAATTACTTGAAACCCCTTTTTTCTTCTTTTCTTCGTCCAGTTCTCCCTCTCTCTCTCTGCATCTCTTTGCTCAGCCCTGGTTTCCTCTTCTTCTCGCTGACTCTGCCCACCACCACGCCGGAAGCTCGCCGGTGGTTGGAGACACGGCCAGGCATGGCCAAAGCATCCCTCTCTCTCTCCATTTTTCTCTCTTCTTTTCCCTTTTCTTTCCTTTCTTGTCGCCCTCACTCTTTCTCTCGCCCTCCCTCTTCTTTCGGCCTTCTCTCCTTACTTTTTTTTTCTCTGCCTCCTAAGTGCGTGTGTGTATATTATTTTATTGAGTGTGTGTGTGTGGTGTATAAGTGCTACACTTGTGGGTGTGTAATAGAAGTATCTAGGTTTATTTGCTTGTATGTATTTAAATAGTTCATGTGTGTGTACTTATATAATACTTATATATATATATATATAATATATAGATGCATAATAAATGCTTAAAAAATATCTTAAGTATGCATTGAATTATCTAGATTTTTCTAGGTTTATTTATTTACTTTAATTAACAATTCCAATTTTTAATCTCTCTTTTTTCGTTATTTTAATCCTCTAATTAATTTCTTGAACTAGTCCCTATTACGCACTAAAATTGTCCTCGCGTTCGACGCAACTCCACATACGGAAAAATAAAATTTACACGATTCCGTTAAAATATCCCGGGTTGTTACAACATCACACCCAATACACTACGATTCTCAATATACCCAGAAGATGTTTACACAGAACCGGTTAAAGACCTGGACTACCAAAACCAAAGTATATTGATTGTCGCAAGTATTAGCGGTGCAAGTCTCAGGTTAAGACCAAATACACCTACCCTGATTTGGACTTCCATAGACACATAGTCATACTACCAATGGAATTCTGAGGGGTCTATCTAGAGTGAAACTGTTTCCGTACCATTGGTAAACACAACCTCCTATTACACTTGCATGAGTATCCAATACCCAAATACATGAGAACTATGCTGTTATACTCTCATAACACGCACAAGTGAAATACTAGTATGTTCTGCATTATCGATGTCCAATCTCGATAATACTCTGACTAGGGATGTTTTAATGATTAAACCTTCATGGATTGATAATGTCTCATATATTATCAATCTGGAATTAATCATATGGACTTTTATCATTTATATATCCCGATAATCTAATTACAAATGATAAAAGAGCAATTTCCTTTATCACATAGTTAATTTATACAACAACACAATGTTCTGTACAAATAGTGATGCTATGGGTCATAATTATCTAGCAATCTCCCACTTGGCCTATAGCCAATCACTCAAGTGTCCTACATCTGAACTATGTACGGTTCGCTCAAACTTCTGCTGAGAAACTGCTTTCATCAGCGGATTTGCAAAGTTATCATCTGATGCGATTTATTCGATCATCACATCGCCATGATGTATGATCCGAACGAATCAGATGAATTGTTGAAGTATCTACTTGGATCGTTGATGAGACCAATAATTCTTTAGCCTGTGCTGTAGCCTAGCTCAGCTGCTAACAAAATTACTCCTAATCCAATTAGGATTATTATAGATCCAAATGGCTTCTATTGCTACCTCAGTTGCAGCAATATTCTGTTTTTGTTGTTTATTCGGCAACAATATCTTGCTTGGAAGATTTCCAGCTCACTGTTAAGTTATTCAAACTATATAGTACCTTTATTACGACTTATAGTCATTTTTATCGGTTAAGAAACTTGCAATAGTGAACCCAGTCACGTTAAGTTCTCCTTTTCCATAGTATAAGAAAGCATCCTTAGATCTTCTAAGATACTTAAGGATGTTCTTAACATTAATCCAGTGACTATCACTTGGATTGGCCTGATTGTGACTCCATGTGCTCAAAGCATATGAGACACCAGGTCGCGTACATTTATTTCAATGTACGAGTTCTCGGAGAGTGTCAACAATTTTTTAGATCTATCCCAGTAGATCTTTATTCCTAGAATAAAGTTTGTCTCTCCCAAGAATTCTACGGAGAATTTTCATGAAAGCCAAGCTTTTCATCGATTGTATTATGGGAATATCATTTCTAAGAAATGATATATCATCATTATTAGGACATTTATCGTCAGTGTGCTCCCACTAACCTCCTTACATACACAAGAATCATTTTTCGTTTTGAATTTAAATCATATAACATTATGATTACATCAAAATGATAGTAACAAGAACGCAATGATTGCTTCAATCCATAAATGGATCGATTAACCTGCAAACCTTGTTTGCTTATTTTGGTACAACAAAACCTTCAGGATGTTGTAAACATCCTCCAAAAGGTTTCCGTTTAAGGAAAGCGGTTTTGACGTTCAGCTGCCATATTTCATTAATGAAACATGCAGCATCAGCAAGCATTATCCAAATGGATTTAATTAAGGCAAAAGGTAAAAGGTTTCGTCATAATCGACACAATGTTGATAACGATACCTTTTTGCTACAAGCCTAGCTTTGTATGTTTGTATGTTGCCATCCATGTATGTCTTCCTTGAAGACTCATATTGTACCAATAGGCACAATGCCTTCCGGTACAACAACCAGTGTCCAATAAGATTGACATCTACTTATTTCGGATATCATGGCACTTTGCCATAATAGGGAGTCGATACCTTATATCACTTCCTCATACGTAGTTAGTTTGTCTTCCTCAATAAGATTGACATCTACTTGAAGGTGAGATCAGAAACCCATACCTCCCAGGTTGTTTTCTGACTCTCTCCGACTTACGCGGTTCTTGTGTATTCGAAGATTGTGGTATGATTTCATCCTTGATGAACTATTTGTCTTCCATTAGGACTCGGTGTCTGGAACAGTATTACTCCGATTTTCATCGAGTTTTACTTTCCTCCCAGTTACCACTGCATATAGGTATTCCTCTTAGGAAAACCACATGGCGAGCAACAATTAAATTGTTCTCTTGTGAGTTGTATAAGTAATATACTATGGTTACCCTAGGTTAACATACAATTTAGGCATTTATCCGATTTGGGTTCTAGTTTAGTATCATCCAAACATATGCCCAGCATACCCAAATTTTTAGGAATGAGAAAACCCAGTTTCTTTCTTGTTCATATCTAATATGAAGTCTATCAAACAGATTTTTCATGGAACCTTATTCAAAATAAGTTTTGCATTGTTTAATGTGTATCCCTAGAAGGAAAATGGTAGCTCAGAGCGAGTGATATTTAACCTTATCATGTCCAACAAAATTCGGTTTCTCAGTTCGGACACACCGTCAAATTGAGGTGTTCCAAGAGGAGTCCACTTTGAAAGAATACTATACTCTTTCAAGTAATTGAGAAACTTATTGCTTAAGTATTTTCATCATGGTCCAATAGTGATGGTTTAATACTTTAGCCGATCTGTATGTCTACTTCGTGTCGAAACTCTTTGAATTTATCAAAAGTTTCCGATTTATGTTTCAAAAGAAACACATAACCATAACGCGATGCCGCATCAGTAAAGGTTACGAAGTGTTCATATCCACCTCTAGCCTAGCTAGATATGGTCCCACTTACGTCACTATGAACGAGGGCTAACAGATAGATGGCACTTGTACTTTTACCAAGTAATTTAGGCATTTTTCCTAATAAACTAGATTCGTAGACACTATTTGAATAGAATCAAATCTGTCATAGTATCCACTCTTCGAAAGTGTGGATATACGAGTCTTGTTTAATGTGTCCCAGACAACAATGCCACAAACAAGTCTCATCTGATCAAACCAGTTTGAGCTATTTGTTTGTCACGTTATATGATTGAGATTATTTTATATTCAAAATATAAATACTGTTATTCACATCTAATGTGCTTACCTCAATATCATATTTATAAAATGAAACACTTTAGTGTTCTAGAATATAAAGGTATATCTGCAACGGATTATACTCTGATATAGAGATAATGTTTCTAGTCAAACTAGGTACATTATAACAATCTCCTAATTTAAGTACACACCCAAATGGTAGTTCCTAAACTTAGGATCTATGGTTAAAACAGCGACTCTCGTCCCGTTTATGATACACAGATCAATCTCATCTGAAGTCAATATCCTGCTCATCAGCAGATTCTGCACATCAGTAGATATGTATGTACCACATTTAGTATCAAAATCCAATTTTGAAACTAATAGTGAATATATTTATGACAAACATACTTGAAGCCGGAGCCTTGCCCCGCCTTCACTTCCTTCATGTCTGCCTTGTCCATATGGCAGTCACGCTTCCAGTGACCCCGTTTGCCACAGTTTAGGCAGACATATTGGATATGTCATTTTCTTCCTAGAAGATCGTGATGATTTTGCCTTTGCCCCTTTAGAAGCTTTGGCTCTGCCTACTTGAGCATAGCCATCAACTCTCCAAGAGTTTACTCTTGGTTCATA